>PVKN010015505.1:0-18474 GCA_004027915.1 Capromys pilorides | reverse complement strand
CTTTAGCTATCTTCATCATCCAGCAAGGTGTAAATTATGGGTGACTAACTACAATAAAATTAAGTTTCCAAGTACCAACTCCTTGCCTGCAAAGTAGGAACAATAAATCTTGCCACGTTCCTGAGATCTAAAGTGCTATAGAATGTTCCAGTCCACTGCAAATGATAAAGCAGCTTGTACGCACGTGGTGGAAGCCTGCTTCTTTTCTGATAATGTATGTGGTTATACAAGATCATGTATCTTCCTGAACCTCTCTCTAGGCTTAGATCCAGTGGTAGGAGTGATGAGTTAAGCTGAATCTTTCCTATCACCTCAGCTGTGATGTGAGGAACCCTGAACTCATTCCTGGGATGAATGACCATTGTACCATGCACTAGTTCTGTGTGGACAAATGACAGAAACTTCCTGATATTCAGTTTTTCTCACTTACAAAATGTGCATAAAGATACCTTGCTTAAACTATTGCTAGTTCAAGGTGGTTTATAAAAGGACATTTAAAGCTGGGCATAGTGGTGCAGGTATGTAATCTCAGCATTCTGGGAGTCTGAGGCAGAAAGATTCCCCCTTCCTCCCTAGGTGGGCCATTTAACTGCTTGGGGGAGACATTGGCTCAAAATAAGAATAAAAGAGAGGTTGGGGATGTTGCTCAGTTTAGAGGCTATAAATTCATTGTCTGGATATATATATATATATATATATATATATATATATATATATATATATATAATTTGTGAGAGAAAGCACAGGCCCCTGGACAGTGCTTCTCAGTAGTTCTTGCTGCTGCTAAATTTCTCTGTCTTCTTAAATGGGCACCTTGGACACAGTGTTAAGTGCCCCTGGAGAGTAGTGTAGCCTCAGCATTGTCTTTAAGAGCCTGGTTTGACCATGAAGTTGAGTTTTGGAAAGGTAAGATGGGGCAAGTGTTGGCAATGGTCCTGTCAGAACCTTGTCTTCACTCTAGACTGCTAGCTTCTTTGAGGACAGCTGCCACATCATTTAACTAATGCCTGAAGAGCAGCAGAGGAGTCTCATTCACACTGAGCTGCCAGGGTTCCATGTTCCTCTCCAGCAGCCCTCATCTTCATCGCATCCTTCCTACCTACCTGTTCTCTAATGTAATTTGAGTCTTTAGGTGATGCAGTGTTGCATATCTTAAAAGTCTGACCTTGATCTTTCAGGGCTGTATGTATCTACCAGGAAGCACCATCAAAGAGATTGCTACAAACCCAGAAGAAGCAGGGAAATTTGTCTTTGAAGTTATTCCAGGTAGGTGCATTCAAGATTAATTCCAAGAGATGAGAAAGAGCTGTGTGACATTTTCACATTTTAATTCTGGGTCTTGGAAGTCAAGGTTTCAGGGAGTTCTTTAAACAACGAACCAATCTGTTAGAATCCCATGATGGTTCTGTGTATAGCTAGTAGACCTATCCTGCTTGGTTAACTACCACCGAGGACCCCAGTAATGCCCAGGAACCAAGCAGATGCACATTCACGTCAACTCAGAAAGCATTTCATAAGCTTGGAATCAGGGACTGCATCAAGCTCTGGGACATTGATGTGAAATATGTGGCATCTCTTCCTAACCCAAAGGAGCTCAGTCTAGAAAGTGAGTGGACCCTAAAAATACAGATTTAACCATGTTAGATTGCTTTTGGGATGGGTTGAAGATTGTTGAAAGTCAGCAGTCACATCTGGGGGAGCAGGAACTAGCAAAAAATCATGGTTTTCACTTGCTATGCACTTAGCATGGCTGTCTGCTGTTTGTCATGTATGAGGTATGATTAAAAATGCAGTGAATATTTAAATTAAAACATTACAATAAAAGACATTACTATTAGTTTCTCTCAGATGCACCTATCCCACCATTCTTGGCACTCTTTGAAGCTGTTCCAGAAGTCTCTTCACATCTGTTGCACTGTCCTGACTCCCCTTGTGCACCTCTCAAGGTCATTCTGACTCGGAGGAGGGGCCAGAAGTCTTACAGCACCAGAACTGGTGAACAAGGGGAATGAGGGCCTATTGCAATGTTTTATTTGACAGAAATTGCTGTAAACATTTTGAATTGGTCTGGTATATCCAGACAGCCAGGAAGACACACTCATGAAAGGACTTCTGGAGCTGCTTCTGCAGGTGACAAGAACAATGGGACAAGTGTACTTTTGCATGATGGGCCTCGATTCTACTACTTGTGAAATGGAAATAATGCACTGCCCTATGATAGTTCAAGGTGGTGCTGTGTTTTCTAGAGTATCTTTTATTTTTTTTTAAATCCATCCTTTCTCTAGGGTATCTTTTAGCTCTCCTTCAAGTTTAAAATGAAAGTAGTAAACTAAGTCCTCAAAAGCTTCATGTGTCCATTAACTCAATACTGAGAATTTACCACTTTCAAGGACATCTATGGTCAAGAGAACAGTGATCCGAACAGGAAACTCTGATTTTGTGAGAAAGACACACTTGTACGCATTGTTCCTCTCACACTAGGCTGCTGTCCCTTTCCGAATCTCTACAACTGAGCTTGGGTTAGCTTAGGATAGTATCCATTGTTGGCCTGATGACCAGAAGTCTATAGGTCAGATAACACTGAAATTGTACCATGAACTTCCTCTTCTTTTTGGTGGGAAATGGCTTCTGTCCACAGAAGCAGATCTCAGCAAAAGTCATCCCAATTTACCCAATCCTGCATGCTGCACTGGGCCTGCCCCTGGGGCACGCTGAGCTGGTGACAGAGACTGGGTATGGTGGTGCATGCCTGTAATCCCAGCTCTGGGAAGGCGGAAAACAGGAGGATCACCATGAGTCCAATCTGCATAGTGAGGCCCCATACAAAATACACAAATGAAAAAAAAAAGTTTTCCCAATTTAAACCATTGTTTTACATAATTTGTAGAATTAGAGCTTCTTCAAAAACTGTTAACATACATAGATACCTAGATCCACTGAGGATCACTAAATTAGGGCCTTGTGTTACTTCACTGGCAGTGCTTCATCAAAGCAGGGAATCAGTTCAGGTTCGCTTCCCTTCCTTTCCTCTTGCTCTGCCTCCAACCCCTTCAGTCTGAGACTTTCATCTGTGCCACTTTTTCCTCCAGCCTCAGGGGATCTGAATCGCACAGCACAAGATTCATATATCCTCATGGCCAGCTCCCAGGCGGAGATGGAAGAGTGGGTTAAATTCCTCAGGAGAGTTGCTGGCACACCATCTGGAGGTAAGGACCTTGTAGGCTTTCCCCTCAGCTGTCTGGAATATATTAGGGATGATCAGGAAGCAGTTCCAGATGTGATCATTCCTTGAAGGATATGAGACCAGAGAGCAACTCCAGGACCATGACCATGACCATGACCACGGTCATGGTCATGGTCAACGGTCAAGTCCTCCACTGAGTGGAAGCAAAGAGGGTCCAGAGCATCTAGCTTCCCTGCTGGGTCATCTCAAAGATCCAATCGCAGATCAGTTGGAGGGGTGGTAAGTTGTTTGCATAGATCAGCAAATGCATGTGATGCTCAAAGCTATCATTTCTCCTTTGTGGGCCAGAGCACCCTCACCTGTGAAATGCATACGTGGGATCAGGCAACCTGGGTTCCCACATCACTGACTGAGGCACCTCTGTGGATATGCTCAGACTGGGGACCTGAGAGGCTGATTGTAAGATCTATGTCATAGGCTCGTCTGCATAAGGGGAAAAATAAACCCTACCATCCTGAAGAGGGAGAGTCAAAAGTGTACATACACAGCAAAATCTGCTTTTGTGCGTTTCTGGGTTGCATGACGCAAGTGTGAGCTCTCTAGAAATCTTGGTGATACTTCTACAGTAGAGGAGGAACCTGACTGAAAAAAACAAAACAAAACAAAACAAAACAACAGACTAATGCAAAACAATATCTGAAACCAATAAACATATTCTGTTTTACTCATTTTGTATAAACATAAAGACTGCAGCACATGAATTCACAAGATGCTGTTTTTCTTCAGTTTTTTAGGAACACATCTCCTCAGTCACCTCCAGGATAGCAGTCTGAATAGATAGACAGTCATCCATCAAATTTGTTTGCTCTTATTTTAGAAATCATTTGTGAATGCTTTTGTGGGAATCATTTGTGAATGCTTTTGTGGGTTACATACCAAGTTGATTTGATTTCCAAGCAATTTCTTTCAAATAGTAGAAGTACAACAAAATAATTTGATATAAATGTTTTTGAAAAGCTTTAAACTATCAGAAGCATTTTTGTGATTATCTTCTCAACCAATATTCATAGGTTTGTACATTTTTGGGGGGGATCATAAATATCAAGTATGCCACTTAATACCTTTTATTTTATAAGTTAAGAATTTCTCCATGTTGTTATAGAAGTTGGGTTGTTATAAGGGGTAGAAGCCATGGGCAACAATGGCAAGCCACAAAGAGGGCTTTACAGGGTAGCTACCAGAACTACTCAAGGAAACCATCAGCAAAACCTTCCAGGAGGCCTCACAAGGAACAGGGGCAGGAAACTGATCATGGGCGTTGAGCTTATGCAGTCAGTTTCTCTGGGACCGCAGCTTCTCACTCTCCTTTTCTCTTAACCCTGGCTGCTTTTGTCCGGCCAGCAGGTCTCTTGCGCATCTACCTGTCCTGAGTGCTGCTGTGCCAGCCCCAGATTTCCTATGCTTTTCCCCAAGGCACCAGATCTGGACTGACCAGATCAGCTCCTTCAACCCCTCCCCAAACTTCTGAGGAGGAAATTCTCCCTGGTTCAGCTGATGTCAGCAGTTCAGCAGCGGATCCTAGGACATGGAGCAGCAGGTTGCTATGACCTGTGACCCTCCACTAAAGATTTGGAGAAAAGAGGTGACATGAGTGGGACAGCCAAACCCAGGAGGGCTGCCATGCTGCTTCTAATACACGTGTCCTTGTGGTACTTTGTGTCTGGATGTCCCCCAAAGCCATGTGTGGTTGATAGGTGGGGCTTCTTTGAGAGGTGGCTGGGTCTGCAGTGTGTGATGCTGGGATTAGGATGTGTGATGACTAAATGAGCTCACTGGTTTGGCATAGTTCTGGGTGTGGATGTTGGCAAGACATCTCCCTCATAAATGCTACCTGCCCCAAGCATGTATAGAATACAAGGACAGAAAGGGGGCTGCTGCTGCCAGCGGCTGCTTGCTTCCTTGCTCCTCCGCTGCTTTCTTGCTCTTCTGCCTTCTGTCCCCATGAACTGTTTCTCCTCTCTGATGCCCATCTGCCCTGCCACCCTGCCCTGGGGTCAGCCACCTCTGAACTGAACCCTCTACAAGCTGAGTTAAATGGACTTTTCCTCCTTTGTCTTTGGGCACTGGGGATTCATTTCAACAATGAGAAGACTGGTGACAGTCCCATTATAGCTTTACACAAGTAGTTTTATTAACCGTTTCCCAAGGCCTAAATATATTGCTTACTTAAAAAAAAAACAACCCTGCTACTTTGGCTTTATTAAGTATTAAAGTTTGACTGTACGTTGTTGAAGACTGGATAAATTTGGCTGTGACCTTCTTTATCACTTTGAATTATGAGGTGGGCAGCCCTGTTGGCGTTTTCTGCTGTCCCCATGCTGGGCTTTAGGAAGCCTGTGTTGAACAAGAGTAGCACATGTCACCTAATTACACACCTGTTCTGAGTCAGAACGCTCCCTGTGTACTCTGAGTAGGAGCTGGCCTTCTGCCACGCGTGGCTGAGTCTGCCGTGGTGAGCTGCTTCACTATCTTGCCGCACAGGGGATTTCTCCCTCACCCTACCCCAAGGCCACCACCCCAAGAAACAGTTCAAGCATGAGTCCTGTAGGTGGTGGAAAGCCCATGGCTGGGGAAATCAGAGCACAAAACTACTTATTTACTCAAAGAGAAGCATTGGTTCTAATGGGACACCTGGGGTGTTGTTAAAGTTACTCTTTGAACCAGTATCATGGATCCCAGAATCAGAAGGAGTGGGAAGAAGACAGTCTTTGGTCATCATTGGACAAATCAGATATTTGTTCTTCCTGTTTGCAAGCCAGGAAGCTTCAGTCCCAAGAGAACAGATGACCCATCTAAGAGGATCGCTGGTGAGGCATTGGGCAAAGTCTCTTTTGCATCATACTTCCTGTAAAGCACCCCTAGATTGACAGGGGATGCCCCCAAATATTAAAAATCACAGAGACATTGCAGCTGTCTGTTTTAAGCCTTTCATGCAATTTTTCTCATGACTTTTTTGCCCTGAATCTGCCAAATTCTCACTAGCTTCACAACTGCAACCCAAGCTGAGAAGAAATCCTTGCTTGTCCAAATCATAGCTGTGACCCCAAACTCCCTTTCCATTTTCACCCCCGCTTCTCTATGGTTTACTTTCACTCAGTCTGAGTGAGTGTGTTAACCTGTCATTCAGGACACTCCTCTGTGCAACGCCTGACAGCTTTCTTTCTTAGGGTAAAAATAAAAAACTTTGTACTGACTTACCCAGGGCAGCCCACTCCATGTATGTATCTATTCTTGTTTTCTGGAAACTTCTACCATCCTAGTTTCACCCAGCTTCACCAGTCCCTTCAAACATCATAGGCCCCCTACTCCATCAGGGCCTTTTTAAATTGTTTTTCCATTTATGTATTTGGTACAGGGTCTTACTACACAGCTTGGAGTGGTAGCAGTCTTCTTGTTTTCAGCCTGTAATCCAGTGCTAGGTTACAGGCATGCACCACCATGCCCAAACTCCTTTGCCAGCTCAGTGCACCCCAGGGGTAGGGTCTGCACAGCATCTAGGTGAGGGATTGAACCCTGGTCCCTGTGCTTGCTAAAGTAGGTGCTTAGCCCACTGAGCTATCTCACTGGCCCTACACTTCCTTTTGTCCTAGAATCGCCTTGATCTTGATAGTCACATGGCTTAGCCTCTTGCTTTCTGCAGATATTTGCTCAAAAATCATCTCAGTAAGATCATCACCTTCTCCTGATTATTCTGTGTAACAGCCACACCTATCCTAGCATATGTTCTTTTCTAACATACTAAATATTTTACTCTTGATTTTTGTCATAATCTCCCTGGACTGTGATGAACTCTTCACACACAGTATGAACTCTTCATACTTGTAAGGAACTGATTGTTCTCTAGTCCCCTCCACCCCATAATGTATCCCAGAATCTAAACAGTGCAGGACATAGCAGGTGCTCTGTAAACATGTATCAAGAGAACAGGCCTCTCGTCCCTCTGCAGCGTCCTGTCCCACTCCTTCAGGTCCCCTCTCCACTGCGTGGCCATGAGCTCATCTGAGAAGTTGTTCAGTAAGCAAGTTGCTCTCTCTAGAATTATCTACCTCCAAACTTATCCATGATGCACCTTAATGAAGGTCTTTATAGCTCTCAGATGTCCTTAGAGAATCTGAGAGAAGCTATGGAAACTTATTCACAAATTTGCTTTTAACAGTAGGCTGTTTTCATACACGTGCAGCCCATCAGCACAGCCCTATCCGTGACAGTGTGGCAGACCCAAGGCTTCTTCCGCCCCCTGACTGCTGGTCCACTCCTTTCTTCCTTGACCGAGAGACACCCCTGACTCCACAGTGCACCCTTCCTCCCCGCTCGGCTCCCGCTGCCTCCCTCACAGCTGGCCTGCAGCTCTGTACACCTTGGAGAACAGCTCCCGGCCACTGGCCACTCAGCCAGCTAGTGTTTCCTAACCCTCTCCTCAGGGCATGGCTGGAAATGTAGACCAACTCTGCCTGAGAGGTTCTGGCGCAATACTGGCTTTTTCTTATTCAAATAGGAGAAAGGCAGCAGAGGCCAGGAGAGCTCAGTTTCAGAAGATTCCTTCCCAGCTCCTTGCTGCACCTTTTCTCCAAATGATGCCCTCCTTTTAGTAAAACAGCCAGACCTTCCCCGGGCCCACCTGAGAGCCTGGTTCCTGCTCTCCAGGGAACAGAAGGTCACACTGTGGTGACTCAGGCTGGGCTGTTTATGACCCCTTCCCCAGAGCCGTGGCATCCGAGGGCTGGCACCGGCGATTGCTAGGAGCAGAAGTAACACATTCAGTTGCTCATGCTTTGTTCTGCTTAATCCAGTTAGCGGACCTAGGGCAGGAGCTGGTGGTTTGAAGTGCCTTTGTGTGCTTGCCAACATAAGGAAAATCGTATGTAAATATTGAATTGTTGTGTACCTGGAATGCTTTCACTTCCTCTAATTCAAGTTCTCCGCATCCTACAGAATGTGATTTATAGTGGCAGCACAATTTAGCCTGTCCAGGCTGCTGTCTCGGTGATTCATTGTTGTTCCTGTGGTCAGGTCCTTTCTCTCTAACTAGATAGTGGATGCTCAGTAATTTATCTCTAGATCTCTAGATCTCTGTATTAGTGGGGATTGACTCCAAGGCCTTTGTACTGAGCTACATGCTCAGCCCATTTTAAAATTTTGAGACAGGGTCTTGTTATATCTCTGAGTTGCTTATGATGGACTTAAACTTAAGATCCTCCTGCTTCAGCCTCTCAGAGGGCTAGGATTATAAATGCTCATGGTCATGCCCAGCTAATGGAGAGAGTTTTAGTTATTCTTGTCATTTCCTCATCTCTTTGTCCCTCAGCTCTTACAACAACACACAGTTATGTGTCCATTTATTCAGCAATAACTTCCTGAACATATAACGTGCTCCATGTCAGCTCTCAGGGCACAACAGTGGAAGGAGAGCCTGGACGCAGCAAGGAGGGAAGACAGAGCCCCTTCTCGCAAGGCGCTCGCAATCTACTGGAAGACACAGGAAACAGTTTTCAAAAGGTCAAGAGAAACCATAATGTTCTGCCTTTAGAAAGTGTCAGGAAGGAAAATCAGATGGGTCCATGTGGGAAAAAACAAATCTTTGTGAAGATCAAGGATGGATTTCCTGAGTTAGTGACAATTAAGCTTAACTCTGAAGGGTCAGCATAGGTTTACCAGCCAGAGAAGGGGAAAGAAAAGTGACAGGCGTCTCAGGCAGAGGTAACAGCAAGTGCAGGGGTCCTGTGGCAGAAAAGACAACAGGCTGTGGGGCCAGGGGAGGAGGTCACAGCAGAGTTTTATAGAGGCTGTTGGCCTGCATCCTAAGGTAGGGGCTGGAGGGGTTCAAGCAAGAAGGCTATAAAGTTAGCTTATATTTAAAGGATCGTTCTCGTTGCTCTGTAGAGAATGGCTTGGGCTGTAGCTAGCAGATCAGAGCGAAGGCAGAAGACCAAGTGTGAAGCTCAAGCTGTCATCCCGGCAAGAGGGCACAGATGGCTGGAATACAGGTGGTGGCAGTGGAAGTGAAGAGAAATGAACAGGTTTGCACAATCATGTGGAAGCAGCGCTGCTAGGACATGGGAGTGAATTCCACATGGCGGGAGAAGGTGGACTCCAATCTGGTCCTCTGCCCGGTAGAGGAATGAACACGTGTTGGCAGCGCGACACAGCGCCAGGCTGCTTCCTGGTATCCTTGCTCCTACCTGTCCCTCTGTGGTGCTAACTGCGGCCCAAGCCTCCTGGGCTCTGGCGGTAGCTCTGTTGGCTCAGTCCTGTAGCACGAGCGGGACCCTCTGTCTACCCGGCAACCTGCCCCAACAGCATTATCTGCGAAGCCCTGGCCGAGCTCCGCAACTCTGAAAGCATTTCCCGGGAAAGGTGGGCTGGCTTCATAAACGCTAAGTGAAATCCTGTGTTCCTGCCAGGCACGTTGATAGATGGGGCGGTGCTGCCCAGAGCTTGCGTACGCAATTCCTTTCTTTCTTTATTTTTTAAAAACCCACCTCCAAGATAGCCCCTGAATGGCAGTTGACAATTAGCTGCTAAGTAAAAAGAGGCACTTATTTTTATTGTGGCCTTGACAGCTTTATGTTCACTGTTTAAAAGCCCACAGTCCTGTGTGTAAAGGTGAGGGGGGTGGCGGCGTGGGAAGGAGGAAGGGAGGACGGCCGGGCAGGTGCCGACAGATCCCAGGGCTCGGCCCGAGAGCCAGAGCCCGGCCGCTGTGTGTGCGCAGGCATGTGCTGAGCTGAATCCAGGGAGGAAGGTTCTCCCAGCCAGGGAGGCTGAGGAGGCCGGGGGGCCCTGGGAGGCGTGGAGTTCTGGGGCTCTGCTATGCCTCGGATTCCCGGGATGCCGCGCTGGGCCCTGGACTGTGGCTTTCCTGCCCTGGCGCTGCTCTTCTGCTGGGATTTCAGAAAGAAAACCCCCAAGCTCCGGAAGCAAGGTATTTCTTCCCTGTCTTGCGATTCAGATCCTTTCCTACTTTTCTCAGGTCACCTTCAGGCTCCTGTCGGGGGTGGTGGTGCCTTTGGAGCTGGGCTACCGGGAGGCAAGCACCAGGGCCGGCTGGGAACCACGAGGGGACTCACCTGGGGTCAGGGCGCAGAGGGTTCTTTCTTGAACTCAGCGGTGTTTGAGCGATGACCAGAGAAGCAGGACTGAAGATCTTCCTGCTCCTGTTTCTCCAGGCCAAGGCAGGGTCCTGGGGTTTCCAGCCAACCTGGGCTGGGTCTTCGGGGCAAGGTGGGCAGAAGGGGGTGTAAAGGGGAGTTTCCCTTTGTGATTGCTTAGAGTGAGGTGCCTGCTGTGCAAAGCTTCAGGTCGAGGGGAGGGGAGCCCAGACGGCTTGCGATGGCGCAGAGGCACGGGCTGCTGCCGTGAACTGGGTCTGAAGCACTCAGGGTCTCACCCAGAGCTCCTCCCCTCGAGGTTTGCTGGTGTCTGAACTTTTATTCCACTGCCTTTGCACAAAAGGCATTAAAGGACTGAATACTGGATCACTGGGTGATAGAGATGCCCTTCAGCAAATTCTTTCTCTGAGTCTCAGTTTTTCCACCTATAAAATGGAACATCTACTTGGTGTAGGTTTTGTGAAGACTGAGCAAGACAGAACACTTGAAATCATCTGAGGCAGTTCCCAGTGTGAAATTAACTTAATTTAATTGGTCAATTATTATGTTACATTTTAAAGCTATAATAATTATGTAATAGATAATAATTATAACTAATTAAATGGTATAACTGATAAGAGGGAAACTCCTCTGCTTTTGATGACTGCCTCAAAGAGATGTTGAGTTTAGAGCAAATGACTGCTTCCAGAGGGCAGAGACCCCTGGGAGGAGTGTCAAGCACTGGGCAGCCGACCAGGGAGCCAGGGTTCCGCCTCCTGCTATCCTTGTGATGAGAAGGATGTTTAAGAAACTCCTGCCCCACTGTCTTCTATCACCACCTCCTGGTTTCTCCATGAGTTTCCTGTCGTCGTCCGTTTCTCCCCTGCTCAGGTCTCTGAGTCTATGCAGAGCCAAAAGGTGGAGATAAAGATCCGGAGATCAAAGATGAGCCCTGTTCAGGACTGCGTCTCTGGAGTTCCAGAGATGTTTGCGCTTGCAGACTCCTCAGATGTAATCGGAGAGGAGAGTAGCAAAACCTGACTCAGACAAACTGCAGGAAACACGTACGCTCTTTCTCTCTCGTAACCAGGGACACTGTTGAGCCGGGTACCTCTGGAGCCTGCAGCCATGCATTCTTGCAAGGGGGAACCTCTCTGATAGGATCCCAGGCTTCATCACGGGGAGATATTTAAAGCCATGAGAGTGTGGGGAAGTGTGTGAAGATGGGGAAGAGAGGCCCCATGACTTTTGACATTTAGAGGACAGAACAAAAAAAAGGAATCATAAGTTAAAGGGGCTGAATGGGAGCAGCTAACAAGATAAATATGGAACTGGGAGAGCAGTGAAGCAAGCACCATGTGAGCTGGTGTCTCACGAAGAGGGAGGGGCTTTTCTGTATCCCATGATGTCCATAGCACAGCTGAGATGAACGAGAACTTAGGTTTTGGGCTTAAAAATGTGAAGGCCATTGCCTCCTTGACAAGCGTGGGCTTGGAAAAGTGCTGAGTGGAGTGGCGAGGAGAGTGGGAGCAATGGGAAATGTCAGGTATTGGTACTCCTGGAGGACTGGTCCATCATGTGCCGTCTCTGTGCCAGGAGACAAAAATAGATGGGAAGCCAGACAGGCTGTCTGCCTTTGAGAAGCCCACAGGCCAATGGAAGAGAGAGATGCTTAATAAATCACCATTAAACTCCATAGGAGGTGATGGATGGAGGTGCACACCAAGAGCTCCGTGTGCACCACATCGGGAGTGACCGCTTCCCTCTGAGAAGACAGCTGAGCTCGGGAAAGTGGGCTGCAGATGGAGGAGGAGGAGCCGCCTATAAGAGCTTTTAAGAGTCAAGGCCACTTTCATCTTTTTCATCTACATGCCCAGCTACTGAAGACCTTAGCTCCCAGCAGAGGCATAGATCCCATTTGCAGGGTGATTTTGTGACTTCTGGTAGAAGAATTTTGCAAGAAACAGTTACATTAAACACACACATGCACACCCACACACACACAGTACAGTAATATAGCAGCCGCAGTGAAGAAAGAGAGACACTGAAGAGTTTATTTAGAATCCACTGATACACTTGGAATGAGAGTGTTACAGGTTGTTCTAAGGCTCACAGCTTTGCTAACTGGCTTGGCCAAATGCACGTGCCTTCCATCAGTGCCTTTGTTGCCTCTGTGCCTGGGAGAGTTCCTGCCACCCTGTCGAGTGCCTGAAGGCTGTGGCCTGTAAGGAAGAGCTACAGGAGAAGCAACAATTTAGCACTGGAGTGAGAGTGAGAATGAAGAAGACAACAGAAGAGTTGTCACTTTATGCTGGACTTACAAAGGCCAAAGAGAGAGAGAAACAGACAGGCGGACAGACAGGCAGACACACACACAAACACACACACACACACACACACACACACACACACACAGAGATATTCCTGGACCAGACATACAGATGCGTAAATCATCAGCTTATAATTGATATCCATACTTTCCCAGGGAAAGTGCCTCTGATGAGAGTAAAAGAAAACTGATCTGGGATTTCAGGCAATGATGCAATAAAGAAACAAGCAAAACAGAGAGCAGTAGGGAGATCAAAAGGAGTCATCAAGGGGATGGGAAGAGGAGCGGGCAGTTCTGTAGCCACTCAGGAGGAGGTCTTTGGAAGAGAATCAGCATCATCAGATGCTTAGTGGGCAGAGGCCTGGACTCACATGGGCTCTAATAATTATAATGCCAAGAAAGAGCACACCCAGGAAGATGTGGAAGGGATGGACACTACCAGAAAGCATCACCAAGAGGACACTCAGGGCTTTCCTGAGAGAGGACAGGGACACAATCAGAGGAGGAAAGATAGAGAGGCAGGGGCTGGTGGCAAGTGAGTCCACTCATGTCCTTCAGCTGGAGAGAAGGGGAAAGGGAGCTAAGGTTACCTGCTGAGCCAGAGAGGGGTAGAGAACTCAAGGGGCTGTGAAGACTTGAGGCCACCAAGGCCTGATGAAGGTTGGACCCATAAATGTTCATCATGTAACAATGCCTGGATCCCTCATAGTAGGATGGGATGTTGGAAAATGACCGTATTGGTGGCACTGACTGGGGATGGCTATGGCCAGACACAGGATGAGCCTGAGGGACTCGGGTGAGGCGCAGATGCTAGCTCCTCTGTGCTGACCCCTACGACACTTTGGGCCATCTTTCCCCTTTGCAAACCAGTGGACCAATGGAGTCCAAGTTTCAACACCTCCCAAAGCAGACTGTCCCTCTCCCCGAGGGCCTCCTCCTCAAGGGGAATTTCCCAAATGTCACATTGTGTGTGTGTGTGTGTGTGTGTGTGTGTGTGTGTGTGTTTAGTACTAGAAATTAAAGCCAATGCCTTCGTACCGAGCTGTATCTCCAACCATTTTAAATTTCTTACTTGAAAAAAGAGTCTTACTAAGTTGCTAAGCTTCCCAGGCTGGACTCAAACATGGGATCATCCTGCTTCAGCCGCCTAGACTACTAAGATCACAGGTGTGTGTCACCACACCCAGCTTACAGGTCACATCATTTGGTGGATATGGGTATCCAGCTCCTCCCACAGATGGATAGGAGCCTAACTGCCAGCCTTCCTGGTTGTCTCTCACCACCATTTGTGTGGTCCCTTCCTTCCTTGCCTGGGTGGTGAGCAAAGCAAAGAAAGATCCAGGTCTCCCCTGTCTCTGGTATGTGTAGCCCCTTCCATGATCCCCACACGAAGCAGAGCACATAGTGGGACCCTTGGCAACACTAGGGCGAAAGTGGAGAGATTTTCCAAGAAGATTCTCACTAGTGTTTCAAGTAGAGAAATGCCTGGATTATCATCATTCATGGAAAACACTTGCCTAAGACAAAAGAATTTATTAATTTGTTTATCAAATGATTGTCTTATGCCAGGCATTATGCTAAATACTGGGGATGAAAAGATACACCCACCACCAACATTCCTGGCCTCAGGGGCAGGTGGCCCTGCAGGGTACACTGGTGCACGCAGACTGCAGTATGACAAGGGCGGGTGGTACAGGAAGGGATGGAGTGCACAGAAAAGGAAGTGGCCTCTCTACAGGGGACCCAGGAAAGGCTTGGCAAAGACAAGGGTAGTTGAGAGAGGTCAGGGAAGAGAAATAGAATCCCAACAGCCAGGAAGGGAGAGGAAAGACTGCAGAAGAGACTCCCAGAGTACACAGAGACTCAGAGCTCACAGATTAAGAAGCAGTAGAGGCATGGCAGGAAGTCACACTAACAGTAGGCGGATGCCTAGCCAACCTGAGGATGGCCAGGTGTGGCTTTCAAACTTCAGCTATGAAGGTGTTGAAGCTAATAAAATCTTGAGATGTAATAAGTCCAACAAATGACAGCCTAGTAGACAGCTGGGATGGAATCGACCTCCTCCTATTCCTGCACCTCAAATGGCAAGGATGGGGCTCTGAGGACCTCCCAGGCTTTGAGGGGGCATTCAGGGAACACCGCTGAGGCAGCTGGCTGGGGAGAGGAGGGTGTTCGAAACCAGAGCTACAGTGCTCAGGGAAACTAGTTCTGAAAAAAGTAAGTAAGCAAGAGGATCTTGAAAATGGTAGAAAGGAGAGAGTGGGAATTAAGGGCCGCAGAGGAGGCTGAGAGAACCAGAGGACTCCAGAGCCTGGTGCAGCTGGAACAGGTGGTACAGGTGAAATCCATACGACTTAGGGTTTGGAGAAAGGGGAACAGCCAGAGAGAGAGAGAGAGAGAGAGAGAGAGAGAGAGAGAGAGAGAGAGAGAGAGAGAGAGAGGAGTGGGGAGAACCCTGGGACTTCGCAGACTGGCGTCTTAGGAATCCTAGTCCTGGGTGTAGTAGTACCTCCCTTATGACAGAGGGAAGAGGGGACAGGACAGAAGGGAGGCCAGGACTTGCCTGCTGAGCAGAGCCTGGGGGTGTGGTGGGATAATAAGGTGGCACTGATTGACTATCCTCATTGAGAAACTAATCCTATTCCATGCGGGGGTGGGGAAGTTATGGAGCTAGTTCTGGCAGGGCCAGAGCGGAGCTGAACTAAGTTTGCATTGTTGGAGGCTATGCAATTTGGAAAAATAGTTTTAGAAAGCAATTTACATACAGTCAGGTCACAAAAATGTTCAAACCACTTGACCCTGTAGTCCTCCATGTAGGAATTTGCCCTAGGGAAACAGTTCAAAAGGATGAAATGCTTGTGTTTATCCATCCAAATGTTAATATATTAAGCGATTAATTAGGCATTATGCATTTGTAGCGCATACATTCCGGGAACTTGGTGAGTACGTGTTCAGCGTGGCTATGTTTACAATAGTCAAACATAGTAAACACCCTGAATTATTTTAAGCACTACCATGGTCTAATACAGTCTTGAGTCAGTCATGAGATAACGCTATTATGCCTTCATAATCTGGACCCGGTCAGAATGCAGAGTGGCCTGCTTGCTGCTGCGGTCGAGCACATTCTGAATAGTTTACTGTCTGGGCTTGAATTCGACTGAGCCATGCCCTGTACGCCTGATGTGACAAGCTCCCCAGCACCTGTATGGTTCAGAGTCTGTCACAGTGAAGTGGGCCTGCCTGTGCTCCGAGCTCAGCAGCTTGGTGTCTGCAATGGCAAAAGGTGTGCAAAGAGTGTGACAGGACGCCTAGCCCACAAGTCCTCTGTAAGAGCCAGCAGCCATTTTAAACACTCTATACTAAAATGTGTATCGGAGAGACTGCCTCACGTTTACAGCCGCCACATTTGTAGGCCTGGAAATACCTTACCTAGTGCTCCACGTTCTGTTTGTGTCACTGGGCTAAACTCTTTCGTGTCATGGATGGCACAAAGCACTTTGCCCCACCAGTTAATCCAAGCCAACTCTGAATGATGAGCGGGTCCTGTGTCATCTCTTCCAGCGGTCTTTGGCCAGCGCTTGGATGAGACTGTAGCCTATGAACAGAAGTTCGGCCCCCAGTCAGTACCCATCCTGGTGGAGAAGTGTGCGGAGTTCATCTTGGAGCATGGCATGAATGAAGAGGGCATCTTCCGCCTGCCTGGGCAGGACAACCTGGTGAAGCAGCTGAGAGACGCTTTTGATGCTGGGGAGCGGCCCTCTTTTGACAGGTATGCTGTGCTCTCCCCAGGCACCTGTGTCGGCCTGGTCCTCCACCTGTGGCTTGCCTGAGAGGACCTCTCTGTCCCTACTGAGCCATGGGACTGGCACAGATGCTTCCAAGAGCCCTGGCTTATGACAGAAGGCATCTTAGTTCTACTCGCATTTCAGAATATGAGACCTAGAGCCCCACTAAGAGAGTTGGCTGATGTTTATGGGAAAGATGGTGTGAGCCAAAATTATAGCCTTACTGGGTGGATTCAAGTGATATTTAGGTTGTAGCAGAGGGGTTTGCGTAGAGTGAAGAGAAAGCTGGCGCCTAGCCTCAGGCCAACCCTTTGGCAGATGAGAAACTTGGAAGAGCTGAGCCAGTGGTAGAACTCGTGGCATGAGGGACACTGCACAACCTGAGATCCAAGGCACCCGTGGTTCTTCTGAGCTTTCTAGAAGTGGCCAGGAACAGGATTTCTCATAAGTTTCTGAACCCACAGTACTGTGTGACTCTAAGCTTTTGTGGCAGAAGCCTAGTGGTCTCCCAAGCCTTCTGTGTGGAGCTTGCTCTTCCCTATTTGGGGCCTATCAGGTACAGAGATATTTCCTCCCATCACCCAACCCCTGCCCCCTCCAGCCAGCTAGCAGAAAGCTCTTTCCTAGCCATGCTCAGCTACTGTGACACCCACCCCAACCTTGAGCATCCCATGACTACTGTGTAGTATTCACCGCAGTTACCTCCATGTGCTTGTCCTGCAGGGGTAAGGCCAATTGTTCTTCCCAAATCAGTAGTGCATAGGCTAAGTCTTAGTAAGAAGGCCCTGGAGTCTATCTGGTTTCTCCAAGACCTGTTGCTGTCACCTTCAGGGTCTCTTATTTAAGACAGAAGGATAGGGCTGATCCTGGGAAGACTGGAAAAGCCCCAGATCAGGCTCCTGTGCAGTCTCATCACTCCTCTTCTTCATTTCACACCCCAATCTCCAATCTGCCCACTCCTCCTCTGAAGCATCTCTGAGGTCCACCTGTTCCTCTCCAATCTCACAGCCACAATCTGTGATTGGACCACTATGCTCCCATCTTCCCCATCCTTAGTATGGTAAAGCTTAATTTACCAATGGAGCTATGCATTAACACACCAAGGCAGTGGTGGTAAGCCTACAGCATGCATATGCCACAGCGGGCTGTTGGTATCTCTGAACACTCTAAAAGATTCACTACCATGCACTAGGGTCTGTCAGGGAAGCAATGGGTGGAGTTGTTACTGGAACAACAGTAGGCTGTAGGCATCAAATTTAGGGACCACTCAGCAGCACTGTCAATTTAATTTCATAGGTGGGCACCTATTTCATTATGTCCATCACCTTTGTATTCAGTTTTCAAGTTTTTAAGTGGTTTTTGAATTGATCAAAAGATGCAGGTGTGCTGTTGTTAAGATAACACAGGGGCCAGTGAGATGGTTCTGTGATCTAAAGTGCCTGCTTAGGAAAGCTTAGGCAACCATAGGGACCATGGTTCGATCCCAGGCACCACAAGCTGTGCCAGCCCCACCCCCAGGGCAGGCTGAGAGGGCCATAAAAAAAAAAAGATAATACAAATGGCCAACTAAAAGGGAAAGGGTGGTGGCTGAGATTTGCCAAATAACTGCCTTAGGTTTCAGCATGGACACCATCAAGTCAACATGGGCAGTCATGTCAAGTCTTTGATCCCCATAAAACTCTTTGGTCTATATAGGGGAAAGTTGCCACTCTGTCATAACAGCTCTACCTCTAGAAGTGAGAATTAGGAAGAGTCACCTGAGTTCTTCAGGTCCTCCCTGGGCTATCTTGTGTGTCCTGTGACAGGAGGACAGATTTGGAATAGAGAGACCAGTTCTTTTTTAGTCTTGTTATTTGTCTACATTCTAGGGGTTCAAGGCTTCTGGTTGGGGTATACATTCCATGTTTCCTTGTGGGTGTGGTTGTGGACTCAGCAGAATTCATCTCAGTGCCCAGCTTCCCGTTTCTTAGTTCTTTGAGACATGCTATGAATGCCTAATAGCACAGCAAACGGTAGATTTTTTTTTCT
>PVKN010015504.1:0-18459 GCA_004027915.1 Capromys pilorides | reverse complement strand
ACAGCAATTGGAAGAAATCAAGTCTTGCCCCTGGGGAGTTTGCATACTGATGGGAGTGATGGATCATAGCAGCACACATGATATATTAGATAGCATTTCTAAGATCTATATTTGTATCTCACACAGGAGGAGGGAGTATTTATATAGCACAGTGACTTACTATGCTGATTTGGAGTCAGACCCCTGAGTTCAAATTCTGGCTGCATCATGTAATGATTGCACAGTCTTCATGGGTAATTTATCCTCTTGGAATTTCAGATTTTTTTCCTCAGAAAATAGGGATAATCACACAGCAATTCCAGAAGATCATTACAAAGTTAATGAATTAACATTTGTAAAGCACTTACAATAATGCCTTCCACTTGGAAATCAATGAGTATTTGTTACAGAAAATGTCAGGTAATAGATGCTAGGAAGGAAAACAGTGCAGCTTATGAAAGGATAGGTACTGAAACCTCTGGAGACGAGGCCAAGTAATTTAAATAGTGTTATTAGAACCTATTCACTGAAGAGGTGGAATCTGACCAAGGAGCTGGGGGTTGAGAGGAAGGGTCTGTAAGTAGCAAGGACAGCCTTTAGAAGCAGAAGGTAACGTAAATACCCTGGGTCCTGGACAGGCTTACTAAGGATGAAAAGAAGGTCCTGTGGAGAAGGAGCCAGGAGGCAGCTGAGTTAATGGGAAGTCACAAGAGAGTTGTAATTAGGAAAGCTATACAATCCTGTTAACACTTTTTAAAAAACGATTATTTTTTAAACCTTCATTTATTATTTGTTACAAGGTCTTGATACACAACTCAGATCATACCGGTCCTCCTGTCTCAGCCTCCCAGATGCTTGGATTATAGCCCTATGCCACCAGGCCTAGTTTCAGTGGCCAACTTGGTGCAGAACTGCTTGGTATGTGGTACCCGAGGATGGAGCCTGGGTTCTTGCACTTGCCAGGCAGGCACTTAGACCACTAATCTATCCCTCTGATCCTTCTTATTAACATTTTTAAGTGAGCACCTAGTACCTAGGTAAAAATCAAAGCAGTAATTTTCTCTCTCTCTCTCTCTCTCTCCCTCTCTCTCTGTACTAGGGATTTAACTCAGGGCTCCCACACTTACCAAGCAAGTGTTTATTCTACTGAGGCATCTCCCTGACCCTCAAAGGAGTAATTCTTAACGACTTTCTTTCCTCTAAGAATGAGAAATGGTGGTGACATGCACAGCAATGGCAGCCAAGACAGTACTTGAAGTGGTTGAATTCAGGATATACTTTTGTAAGGGCAGTCAATAAGATTTGCAGTGGTTAACAATTTAAACTGAGTCCTGTCAGCACAGCTATGTTTTTCTGCCAGCTATGATCTGGAGGTTGCATGCTTGAGAGCAGGTAGAGTTTGACTGAACCAATGTGGTTCATTACTAGGTAAGTATGATGGATACAGTGGGTGTAAAGTTGCATCACAGACCATGCAACCTAAGCTGAGAATGAAATTTTCCATTGGGGCAGACATTTGAAACGAAATAACAGGAGGTAATCACAGAAATAATAATAGCAGTAATAACAGAAATTAGGATGCCTGAGATTTTGATGGTGATATCACTACTGAAAATGTGACGCATAGACAAGCAGCACTGGCATTATCTGGGAAGTTGTAGGACATACAGAGCCATAGCCCCACACAAGGTGTGCTGGAGCCAAACTGCATTTAGCAAGCACTTAGTTGATCTCCATGCACAGTACACACATGAGGCCCTGGCCTAGAATGGCACCAGAGGGGCTCATGTTCAAGGGAGACTGGAGGACGAGAAGTCACTGTGTTGTGTGGATGTCTGCATGTGTTCAGTATGAAAGCATCTGCCATGATGACAACACCAGTGGTGGTGGAAATGCAGTAAATGCTGGATGGTGGTCCAGGGGGCTAGGAGAAAGCAGAGAATTACAACAAGGAATGAAAACTGAGGAAATGTTGCAAAGGGACTGGATCTTTAAGGAATAGGGAGAGAGGGTCACGGGTGTGGAAGCAGAAACAAGAAGCAAGGAGGACACCAGCAGCCTCACCTGCTGGGAAGGGGAAACTAAGGTGTGCAGGTGACAAGAGCTGCCACCTGAGAAAGCTTCTGGAAAAGCAGTGTCCTCAGAGGCAGGCCGTGTGGGTTACAGAATGTAACCCTAACATACCATCTGACCCGTAGCTGGCAGAGGTGCCAAAAGCATCAGAGGGGCAGGTTTCATTTCTTTGGCTTCTTTGGACAGTTCTAACATACTTCACACATATCTGAACTGCTAAGTCTGAAGGGCCTTAAAACCACACAAAATGTATTTAGATTATTTCTTGTGCCCATGAGATAGCAAAGTATGCATATGATTTCAAAGGCACTGCTAAAAGTATTTTTGACTTGTTAAAATTGGCGTGACTATTTTAATAAAGCCCTTATAATGTACTGTTAATAATTTAACTTATTGAATCTTAGCAGTTATGATTTTACTATCACTTTACAGATGAGTAAACGGAAGCGCAAACAACTCTAGGTAAATCCTACAGGGTCCTACAGCTGTTGGACAGCGCAGCTGATCTGAAGCTATGATGTTGTTCCAGGATGGGATCTATGAGCCTCGCTGCCTGCCTTCTACTCAACACATAAATATGCTTGCCTGGGTGCTCTGGGGTACCATAAACCTTAAGCAAGTTGTGTTTATTTCCAAGGTGAAATTATCTCAACTTTAATCCAGGTGAATAGGGAACCAATGTTAAGGTTTTTACTGTTTTTTGCACAGGGTCTCACTACGCAGCTTGGACTCATAGTGATCCTCCTGTTTTCTGCCTCCCTACTGCTGGGATTACAGGCATGTGCCACCATGCCCAAACTCCATTGCCAGCTCAGCATGCCTAGAGGGGGGGCCAGCACCACATGTGGTGCAAGGGATCAAACCCTAGTCCCTGAGCTTACCTAAATAAGTGCTTAGTCCACTGAGCTATACCACTGGCCTGGGAATTAATTTTAAAATGCCTTGGAGAAGATCATGCCATTACTTGCCTTGATAAGTAATTCCAAGGTGGAACACCTCCAACTGCCAAGGTTCTTTTCCTTACACATGACCTGAAACTGCTATGGATTTTTTTCTTTCTTTCTTTTCATTTTTGTATTTATTACAGGGTCTCATTATGCAGCTCAGACTCGTAGTGATCCTCTTTCCTTCAGCCTCTCCAGCATTGGGATTATAAGAGTACACCACCACGCCCAGTCTCACTCATGACTCAGTGCACTTGGGGAGTTGGACCAGTGCGGCCTGGTCCCTGAGCTTGCCAAAACAGGTGTTTAGTCCCCTGAGCTATCTCCAAGGCCTGCTATTTAAATTTAAAATTATTCTTTTTTTGTAACCCTCTGAAGATAGACTAACAGGCTCCAAAATTTTAAATCCATTCCATTTCAGAATATTTTCCTCATCTCCCATTTTTTTTCTCTCATACTCTACAAATTTCTTGATCTATATTAATATATTCATTCATTAGATTTAAATCCAATATGTTCTGTGATTTGCCACCTAATCCAATTCCCTTCTCTTTTTCTCTTTCTAGGGATTGATTGCAGGACCTTTGCATTGAACTACATTGTAAGCCTCTTAAAACACTGTTTCAGACAATGTCTTGCTAATGTCACTAAGTTCCTTGGGCCAAACTTGAATTTATAATAGCCATGATTCAGCCTACTGAGTGCTGAGATTAGAAGTGTTCATCAACATGTCTGGTTTTCTACACCTGGGAAGTTGATTATCAGGCACAGCAAAAGGTGTTGCAGGTGGATCACCATCTTGAATAGAAAACTCAGGTAAGCCATCGAGGTTAAATGATAACAGATATGCCCATTCTGGGTCTCCACTTAGAGAATAGAACCCAAAAGTTCAAGAGGACCCCAAATCATCACACCATTCTCACAAGTAATTTCCACCAGTGTATTTAACTATCAGTGACAAGATCCTAGGCAGCAATCCCAGTCAGTCAAGAATAAGAATGCAGGGGCTGCTACCTTGGAGGACATTGAGTGCCTCAGGTGCTGAGAATGAATGGATTTCTAGAAGAAAGCAAAAGGCTGCGATGATCTGTCAGGTGGAGTTAGTCTATCCCTATTGTGATGGTTTGTGTCTAGTGATGCTCCCCATGCAGTCGAGGGGTGGCTTCTGGAGTTCCAGATCCAATGCTGGGATTAAGGGTGTGAGTACCCTAGGGCAGATACTCTGCATTACAATGTAAGGAGGGGATAGAGGCCAGCTAGCTGTCTGAGCTGCTGCCACCCATTTGCTGTCTTTGAGGCTGCCATGAATGGCTACTCTTTGCTGCATGCCACTCTGCCTTGGAGCCAGCTGAGCATGGATTGAAACTTCTAGCGACTGTGAGCTAAATAAACCTTTCCTTCCTTCATTTTGTATGTTGGGTATTTTGTCAGCAATAAGAGAACAGTAACTAAGACACCTATACTGTATAACATGCCAAAAGGGTGTGCACAGCTCTTAAGTTTATAATGGGATACCTTTTAGAATATCTGATTTTTTAAAAATTCACCTTGGCTATCAGAGAAATAAGTCAAATGAATTTCACACATGCACCATTACAGGATACATATCTGTACAACATGAGTGCCTGCTTAGAAACACGGGTGTATTTTGCGTATTTCTCCCTTCCTTCTCACTATTTTTAGCCTCTAGTGATGTTTAACTGAAACTTGTGAATATGGCAAATAAACTGTAGCTTCTAAACACCTGCACACCCCACCAGGTTATCTAAGAAAACCAGCCAGCAGGTTAACAATGCAGTCTAGCCTTTAGAGTGACTCCAGCATAGCTCTGAGGATCAGCCTCATTGTTTACCTCCCAAATAACCAAAGCCCAGGCTACTGAGCTCTATAAACCTCTTGACTTTTCAGCTGAAACATTAGAATAATCTATAATTCTCAATTTATTTACATATCCTCTCCCCCATTAGACATTTGCTTTCAGAGTCACCTTCCATATTTCAATGTCACAGGATACTACAATTCTAATTTTGTATTTTCTTTAGATTTCTGTACATAAGTAGTAAAATTTCTTCATAGCATCCCCCAAGAAGTAATATCTGCCAACTTGGAGGACATATTGTCCTTGTTAAGAATGTATGAGATAATGGTGCCTATTTCTTAGAGTAGTTCAGTAAAGAAGTAGGGACTACTACCAGGCAGTAGACACAGTCAAGATCATTTCTCTCCAGGGAGTGGCTTGTACAAACATACACGCAACCCTGAGTGTACACTGCAATGGTCTGCATATTAAATGTTCCTCAAAAGCCCACCAGGTAAAGGATTAGTTCTCAGCTTGGTGTTATTGGGAGGTGAGGCCTCTTGTCAAGAGATGAGGCCTAGTGGGAGGTCATTAGGGAGGTGGCATTGAAGGGACCAATGGGAGCCTGACCCATCTCTCCCCAAGCCCTGTTTTGATCTGGCCTACGTTGAACAGTGCGCTCCACTCTTCACTCCCTACTATAATATACTGCCTCACAGGACCAAAGAAACAGGCTCAACTGACCATGGACTGTCAACTGTGAGCCAAAGTGAACCTGTCCTCTTTGACACTGATTATCTCAGGTATTCTATTACACCAACAGAAAGCTGGCTAACACTTGTGGAAATCATTGTCCTCTGTTATAATACTGCACTATGTTGCACATGACCCAAATAGGCAAAATAATTATATGGATCACCGAGAACTGAACACTGTACTAACTGTACCTCTCTAGAGTACCTGATGACAGCTTTCAAATCATCACAGCACCACGAAGGCACAGAACTATGAGCTGGCACAAAATTAACTGCTTACCCTCACCCCTTCATTTAAGGAATCAGTAATGTAAATCCATTTACACACAGAAACAGCATGCACACACACATGCACGCGCGCGCACACACACACACACACACACACACACTTTAACTTCAATTCACAGGAAAGGCCTTCAAGGACTATAATGATATTTAAGATATTAATAGGCAATATCTCCAGGTAGACCCCTCAAAACTGTATTTATCTTCTCAATTCTGTGAAACTTTAATGACAACAAAAAGGCCTGCTTAACTTGATCAAGTATAACTCTATTTTTTTTTAAACTTCCAATGTTAAAGCAAAAGAAATGTATACAGTTAGAAAGCTCTAAGAAACAGCTTTACTTTTACCTTTTTTCTCATGCCTGAACTTCTCAGTTAAGACACAAAATCATAGAATTTAGAGAGATAAAAGGTCACATATAATCATTTAGACTCATGTCACCAGCATTATTGAAAGGTGAAGCTATTTTGTTTCTTCCTCTTCAAATTAAGTTCAAGTTTTGTTTTCTTTGACTAAACAAATCTTTGTTTTCTAATTGTTTGTTGGGAAAAACCCTGGTTTTTAAGTTTTTACCTGGGCTGAGTGAATACACAGAAGACTCCTTCTTGAAGCACTGTCACTTGCTCTTTATAAAGCAAAATTTCCCCAAGGAAGCAACAGACAGCACCTGTGACAGCTAGGACAATGAGGACTGTAGCACTGAATAGGGAAGGGATCCTTTTCTGGGCTGTATTGTTCCAGTGAAAATGCAATCCCACCCTGGAGTTTGTCATAAACAGCAGGGTGGAAAAGAACAGCCAGGGCCCAGGGACTGTGGTATGTCATGTAGCGGGACACATGCATCAGTTTTCCCAAGGTTAGATGAATAACACAGGCACTAAAGAGAGCCCAATCACTGTACAGAGGCACACACATGCACTCCAAGGCATCCTTCCAAACATTTTAAGCAAATAAATGTTTTAACACTAGGTTTTTCTCTTAGGAAAATCAACTGTGCTGCCAACTGGACTACCTCCAGGAGGAAGCACCAGGTACCAAAGACATGAAAGGCGGACTGGAATGGGTCTCTGACCCCCGGGGAGAATGGACACAAAAGAAATTCTCTCCACCCTGTTCTGGCTGCCTCCCCACATCTGCACTGCTCCTCTCCCCTGGGCAGGGTACTCAGCAGGATTTTCTGGGTACTTCCTTCTTTCTTTCTTTCTTTCTTTCTTTCTTTCTTTCTTTCTTTCTTTCTTTCTTTCTTTCTTTTTTTCCATTTGTGTATTTGGTACAGGCTCTCGCTATGGCAGATCGGGCTGTTGGTGATCTTCTTATTTTCAGCCCCCACAGTGCTGGGAATACAGGTGTGCACCACCACACCTGTACTTGGTCACCAGCTCAGCATGCCTGGGGGTAGAGTCAGCATGGCATGTGAGACCCGAGATCGAACCCTGATCTCTGCACAGGTCAAAGTAGGTACTTTGTTCGCTGAGCTATCTCACCAGTCCTCAGGTATTTGTTTCTAAATGCATCTCCAAAGCCTCAAAACCTATGAGGTTTGAGATTTGAATGAGGGTTGCAGCATTTGTCATATTCCCTTACATGGCAGTAAAGAGTTATCATCCTTTTATCCACTCTGTAGAATATTTCAAGAAGTTTTCAGAGTTTCAGTGAACATGGCGCTGACTCATGTACCGAGGAGCTAAATGAAAGTAACTTGTCGCTGTTCTTTCCTGGATCACAATAGAGTCTGGCGTCAAGCAGGCCCTCAGTCTGCAGTAAACGGATTAATAATTCAACAATGTATGAGTGAGCAACAGATAAGGCATTAGGGGCTTATGGTCTGGTGGTGCTAATAGGACTAGTCCTAGCAACACAATGCCAGATAAGGACTGAAAAGCAATATTTAGGTGTGGTAGCAATGAATATTTTTGAAGCATCAAGAAAAGAGGTCCACAATGCCTTTTAAAATCAGGGTTCAGTCTCTGTAAACATTTAAAGTATTCAGCCGGCCAAATAGCTCAGAGGACTAAAGCACCTGCAAGCAGGCACAGTGGCCCAGGTTTTGATACCCAGACCTGCCATGCTGACCTCACCCCCGGGGGCCTGCTGAGATGGCAATTGAGACCGGGCGCAGGGCACACACCTGTAATCCCAGTTCTTTGGAAGCTATAAACAGGCAGATCACTATGAGTCTGATCTAGTAGTGAGACCTGAACACCCTGTAGACCCCTTCCTAAAATGCAAATCAATCAACCAATCAATAAAATAAAAAAAAATATTTAAAGTATTCTAAACATGATGGAACAGAAGAAACCCCACATGTGTATCAAGTATACACTAAGTTAGTTAACCAAGTGTGAACAGGATTCTTAGTCACTGGTAAAACTTGGAGGTGGTAGGGAAAGAGAGTGGGAACAGGAAAGCAAAAAACAAAAACAAAAACCCTCAGATTAACCAGCTAGTACAGGAATAATGCTATCTGTGTTTATTCTGAAAGAATCTGATTATATTTTAAAATAGAATGAATTGGGCCAAAGATAGAATGGACTTTTGCAGGAATTGGTAGGGCATCTTCTGAGGTTTTATGATTGCTCTTTGGGTAGGTATTAGGAGTCAAGAGTTAGTAGCTGTACCAAGCAAATTCTCCCAACCTAAACTTCATAAGGTTGAAAATCCTCCCAATCCTAAACTTCAAAAATCTTGTAACTCTCACAGAGAGATGTGTGCTTATGAAGATCGTTGGCTTAGGGCCCTTGGGATTAGAATGTAGGACACTTTGGATACACACAGCAAACAAAGTATGTTAGCTACTAACTGAATTTCCCTAGTAATGGGAATATGAATATGAAGTGGCATGAATATGAAGTGGCAAAATTTGGGATTTATGCTGAATCTGTAATATTTAAAAATGAGACAGGCAAGCCCTTTATTCACACCAGGATCTTGGATAGCACGAACTGTTAGAACCTGTATAAACTCGATTTAGGAATATCATCAGTTTGTCACCAAGCTTGCTTTCCACATACAGCTGCACCCTCCATTTCACAAACACAAAAGTCGTGACTTGTGAATCCCCTTAACTTGAGCCTTCAGACATTTTTCGCACTTTCTCTATTACATAACCTTAGTTGAAGGTGGACTCGGGTTTCTCTAGATCGTGTCATCCTTCACTCTTTCCTCATCTTCTTGATGTCTGGAAAGTTAATCCTATTATTTCCCTCTCTTCAGCTCTCTCCTCCTGTGTTCAGTGTTATAGCTTCTACAATAAGCTTCTTATACAAGTAAGGCATTATGCACTACACTTTGAAGCCTTTGCTTGACCTTTGTCAAGGCCACTGAGTATGAAGAATGAAAGACTCATCCCCAAACTGAGAAATCCTCTCATCTAGCTAAGACTGAGATAACAGATCAGCTACTTTCTCTGTTTCTAGCACCTTCTGTGGCCTCTCACCCATGGCCTCTCTCCCAGCCTGCTCTTCATAATGCTGTCAGTGTTTTTCTTATAAAGTCTGAGCAACATTTCTATTGTTCAAAGACCTAAAACACTTTAGCACCTCTCCAGTATCTCTAAGAACTTCTGAAAATATAGGATATAGGCAATGGTACACAGGGCAAATTTTTACAATGTATTGGGATGAACTGCAGTAGCACAAAACTTCAGGATTCTCTGTAGTAACTAACTCTATTTATTTGTTACAGGGTCTTGTTACACAGCTTGGACTTGCAGTGATCCTCCTGTTTCAGCCTCCGCAGTGCTAGGATTACAGGCATGTACCACCATGCCTAGTCGCCGTGGCTCACTCAGTGCATCCAACTTAGTCTGCTGAGCTGTCTCACCAGCCCCGTACTAACTTACTTTAATTTTGGTCCTCTTTGGTCCTTCTGCTCTGTGTATGAAAAAGGCTCAGAGATATGCTGGGGAGTCAGGGTCACACTCTAACTTTTGCTTACCTCCCTTTGTGGTAACCCACAGGCTCAACTCACAGAACTGTAGAAGAAACACAGTCACAAGGGAATCTAATGAGGGCTTGAATCTCTTGATTTACTTAGAATAAACACAGGTTTATTGTTCATTCATAGTAAGTTTCCTTTTCATATAAAGGCATTTGACAAAAATATATGTCATTAAAAATATGCTAAAAATAATATAGTGGCATAGAAATACCATAAGGGATAATTGGAGATGGATCTGCAGGCTAAAATCTGGGCTCCCAATTTTCACACACAATGCCCCCATCCTACCACATCCCTTCCTAAATCCTCCTTGAGCAAGGCAAACCCTGCTGCTTTGCTCCTGTACTCTCCCACACTGTACACCCTCAAACTCCTATTCAGGTCCTCCAATCTGGGTGGTCTGGTCTCACTTTTCAGTCTTCTGAAGTTCTACTCATTATGAAGAACCTAAATCAAACACTTTTGCCCTGAAGTTGTAAACTACAATTTAATGATCTAGGTCCTCATCCCTTGATTTTGGTGCTTATTTCCTTCCCTCTCATACTACAATTTAACAAATTGGTCTTAGTATACCACAAATCCCTAGAGGGCAAAGACTCTGTTAGTTTTATAGTTACATACCCTCACAAGTAAGGACAGCAATGCTTGGGTGTATGGTTGTGATGTGCAAGGTGTGATGAAAAACACATGATGAATATTTGAATTTTAAAAATATTATAGTAAAATACAAATTAATATTAACATTCCTCAACAAATTTACCCTCACTTCCCTCACCCACTTATCCTATTGTTCTTACTACTTCCTACAGCAGTTCTGGAAGTTCTTTTTATGAGATATAGTCAAAAATAGTGTGAATGTCGCAACCAAGTGCCACCCAACAGAAAGCCATGTTCATAAAAAACATCCAAGTGTGTCTTCATCTACCTTGCTCTCTAAATCTAGCACATTCAGTTTTTAATGCTACCTAAAGTTAAAATGACCACGGGAGACAAATGCTTGGAATCATTTGAGGACATCAAGGCAGTCAGGACAGCGCCACTAAACACACTCATGAAAAAGTACTTCTAGAACTGTTCCAGATAGTGGCAAGAAGGAAGGGGTAAGTGTATTTGAGGTAAGGGAGACTATTTTTAAAGGGATTAACATCACTGTGTTTTACTGTAATAAATTATTTTGATTTAAATATTTACTGTAGCTTTTATCACACCTTATATGTATCTATATACACATATACAAAGACTTATATAATGAGATAATGGGTAGGGATTTTCAGCTGTTTCCTTTCCAGCCCCTGACCTGTTCGTAGAATTCTGTTTTTCTCTTAGTAAGTTGATCCTTTAGAAATAAATCCTAATATAAGTTAGGGCAACCCTAATTCACCAAGGAGCAAACATTAATGAACTCTTCCTAAGTCCCTCAGATAGATGGCTTTTTATATATTGTCTTATTTAGGTTCATATAATTCAGTTTTGTGTTTCTTAGGGGGATGATCTTATGGGTAGATAAGATAGGAGATGAAGGTAAGGCAGAACTGGTTAGGGGAAGTAGCTGTGCCCTTTAATTACAAATTGAGTACCAAAGTCATTCATGTGAATTTCTTACAAGAACTCAAAGCAGGTTTTGGGTAGGAAGGCCTAGACCTGACATCACCAGCTGTGTGTGATACAAAAAGGACCACCCATGCTGAGATCTGCTCTGTGTTCCCACCTGCATGGTGGCCTGCCCTCAGGCTATAAAGTGTACTTCTTTTCCTCAAAGTTCCTCTGCTGAGCCTGCTTATTTTCCCACCTCTGCTAAGTTTGGCACTTGTGGCTACCAATGCTTTGCTCTAGACAGAAAGACTCTAGAAACTGTTGCAGGCAGTTAAGTGAGATAGAAATGTTATAGGCAGTCAGACAGGGCTAGGCCCTGAAAGGAGATAACAAAGAAGACAAGATACCTTACAACTGTGAGAGAGGTGGATGCTCCCACTATGGGCCAGATCTAAAAACCAAAGATCAAACAAATGCTTACCTCTCTAAAGACCAGCATCTGGGATTGATCATCACCTTGAGGAAGCCAGGAGGGGTCACTAATCCAATTGCTATTGGCTAGCTTTGGACGAATTCCTATTCTACATTCCTGCCTGCTTGCTACATGACTCACTTCCCCATTTGGTCCTGTACTTTATCAATTTTACCTGAGCAGTGGTGTTTGTAATCTCATTGGTTGACCATAGTTTTGTCCCACCTCATGCCCACCTAAGGGAGTTCCCATGTTCTCCACTTTAGACCTGCATGGTTTTACACTATAAAAGTCTCTAGAAGAGACTGCTTCCTGGGGACCACCCACTTGGGGCCCCCGCTTCTGTCCCGCTCTCAGACAGGAGCTTTCTTTCCCCCAATAAATATATTCTGCTCATAACCTCTGTTTGTTCCTAAAATTTACTCTTCGGTTTTAGAGAACACAAAGTCATCTCAGGCACCTTTCAGGCTGGGAGTTTCATTTTTTCCCCTATATCAAAACCACCTCTGGAAGGAAACTTCAGGACTTTGAACCCTGCTAACCTAGGGAGCTACATTCCAATATAATTAGATAGGAGACTATGAATATAAAATGACCTTAAACTAGTAAAACATCCAAAATTAGCTACTAATAACTTTGCCCAACTGTTACTTAATGACTAATGGCTTCATTCCAGGTTTTACACTGAGAGGTGGGCACAGAGAAAGTTAGAGACACCATTCCTGCCCTTTGACAGCCAAGCCACGAATCAGTTAGGGAATGCCCCATGAAAATCTGTAGAAAAGTGTTGTCATTTCAGGTGACCTCCATTGGCAAGGCATTTATTGATAGCTCTCTGCTACCTCATATGCCATGTACCAGAGACATAGGTTTTACTGGTTCTACATTATTTGCTACATAACATAATTTATAACTTTCACCTTCTGAGACAGTATCTGTCTAGCCTACTGCAGCACAAAGTAGCAAAAGTATGGACTCAGATACTTATAAAAGTGCTAATCATTTGTCTAGTAAAATCTACATTAATAGAATGTGCTCTCTGATTTAAGTCAGATGTGGGCCAGACATCTAAATGTCTTTCTCATGATGATCTGTCCATGGTTGCTCAAAGAAAGCAGACTATGGTTGTACATAATGCAAACACAAGGAAGCCAAGGACGTATTTAGTGAAGCGCACTGGACATACTTGCACACAGACACTGTAATCTTTGCCTTTATTCTTGCCCAAGACTGTGTGTCTTAGTCTGTTTGGGCTGCTATGACAATGTAGCAACGATTTATAAAAAAAAGACATTTATTTCTCCCTATTTTTGAGGCTGAGAAGGGATAAACCTGGGACCATATTTGGGTTTTAAGGAGGGCCGCTTGTTAACACAATCACCTTCTCTGAGCGAGGAAACTCATAAGAGTCTCTTCCCTAAGGGCACTAATCCTGTTCAGGGCCTCCCCCTCATGACCTAATCACCTCCCAAAGTCCCTACTTCCTAATACCACAGCATTGCTTTACTATGTGAAGTTTGGATAAACACAATGCTCTGTTTTATAGCAGTAAGACAAGTCTAAAACAATCCCATTGATTTGGAGATACCCTTTAGCAGCACAAAACAGATTCGCATTCTCTCTTTGTGCCTAGTAATGCTTTTAATAACATTTATTTAGAAGAATTGTTTTATTACAACACTAGTAACTACTGAGAGTGAAAAACTATAACACAATGGTAGTTCAAAGGCTATACTTCTATAAACAAAACAAGACAACGCACACACACAATAAACCCCACAAAACCCAGGAAAAAAATTGATATGTAATTTGAATCTGGATAGGCAAATTAGACACACTCTTTGAATTTAATCTAATTTGAACACTATACCCAGATATTGTTTTTTTAAACAATTTCCACAAAATATGGTGGTTTACTAATAACCATACTTCAAGACTTCTACCTTTCTAACAAAAACAATCTATAAAAGGAAAAATAAAATACACTTATATCAATAATATCCAGGGCTATGTGCAAAACAGACTGAGAAGTAGTTCAGAATACCTTAAGACTGTATTGGAAGAGTATAAAATTGTGCAGCATTCAAAACATCAATCCAGAAATGCAGCTGCAATTTTTAGCCACATATCAAACTGTCTATGAAAAATGTGTTCATCAAAAACAAAGGAAATGTTACTCTTACCTAACTTTAAAGTTTCTATGAAACAAAAGTCCTCCTGGCTAGAGTAAACTCCGCCAAAATGAGCCAGAACTATAGCTGGTCTGAAGGACCAAGGGAACAAAGGAGGAAGAAGAAGTTATAGTCTGACCTAACATTTAATTCTTGTCAGGAAAATATGTCTTAGAAGTTCTAGACATCCAATAAGACCTGTCCTCAAAGTGCTTTCCTGGGCCCTATCAGGAATTCACTGACCATCTTGTGAAAACACACCAGAACCTTTGTCCAGCAGCCTCAAGCTATAGTGAGAGCTACAACATAAAGGGTTTTTACATAAGAAAAACAAAATGAATGAAATCTGAAATAAACAAATAACTAAACATGGCACCATAATCATGATACTGTCTCAGATATTGTATCATAGCCAAATCATAGTTTGTTCCTTTAACTTCTTCTAAAGAATAAGTATTATGTTTGTGGAAAGCCTATAAATCTTAAGGGAAACAGCAAGAAAATCTCATGAGAAATCTTAACAGAGATTCTTACAGAAGAATCGAACAGAGATGTTTTTAATCTCTTGGTCAATTTCTCCCATGCGAAGGCTTCACAGAAGTGGCTCTGCATCTGGAGGCAGAGACCGGAAGGCAAAGGCAAGCACGGCTTTTTTTTTTTTTTTTTTTTTTTTTTTTTTTTTTTTGTATTTTAGTACAGGGTCTACACGGACTCTAGGGTCTCACTATGTAGATCAGACTTGTAGTGATCTGCCTGTGTTCGGCCTCCCAAGAGGCTAGGATTACAGACCCACGCCACCATACCCAGTTTCAATTGCCTTCTAAGCATGCTCCGGTGGCCAGGCTGACACAGCACGCTGGGGATCAAACCCATGGCAGCTGCTTCTGCCTAAGCTTTGGTAGTATGCTGAGCTATTTGGCTGACCCTTTCAATCATGGCATTGTATTACAATATTTCACCAAATAATAGCAATAAAGACCGTTTTACCTGGAGAACAGTGGCACAGAGCTACCACTTTGCATGCGCAGAGTTCAGTTTATATGTTCCAGAGAATAATCTTGAAAGATGACTTCAATGTTTTCCTTGGTAAATGAAAGGCATCCTGCCAATGTTCAGAGACTAGGCTTTGAAGGCTTCAGTTTCTAGTCCATCAGACCTGCTTCCCTGCAACTTCTGGAGTAGATTTTTAATGGTTTGGTGTTTATACTTTGTCACCCAAGGTTAAGGAAGTTAAAACCAACCAGACTACATTCCTTAAGAAATTAGAACAATTCATTCATATCTTACTGCATTAGTATCTTTACTTAATGACAGGGCTGGCAGATTTATTTAGCTTACAAAAAAAAAATTATGTAGGGATCTATCAAGTCCAAGTCAGAATAGCTTAGGTTACCTACCAGTATGACATCTGTACATATCATCACAGAAAGCAATGTCAGTGTCTGTTCACTGGTTACAATATTCATAGTTGGTCCTAAGGATATACTAGTTATTTAGGAAGGGAGGTTTAACTCTGGACTGAAGCTATGACAAAACAGAAATGCAGTATCTGATCCCTGCAGAAAGTTAGACTACTACTTTTAACTGATACTAAAAAAAAAAAAAAAAATTGTGCTTGAAACAAACTTGGCAAAAATGATATTAATTCTAGTAGGGGTTGGCAAATTTATTCCATATAAAGACAAATGATAAATATTTTAGGCTTTGCAGAATACATGTGGTCTCCCTCACATATTATTTTTCTCTACAAAAATTTAAGAATGTAAAAGCTGTTCTTAGCTTATAAACTTTACCAGAACAAGCTGCAGTACAGATTTGGCCCATGGGCTATCATTGGCCAATACCTGCTTTAGCAAGCTCAGCATTCTGGAAAAATTTCATGTCCTCAATTCTTGTTATTTGTTTCTACCATAAAATTGATCCATAAGCAGCACAATGTAAGGCAAAGATGAAGCCTGATAGAAAACTTAATAAAAAGTAAAATTGGATAAAGGACTATAAAGAAAATTTTTATTTTATCTTCCAAGTAGCCTACTTGGACTTCTTTTGGGAATGCAGTTACATAAAATTATTCTTATTTGAGGAAGTTAAACCTAGTTGTTTACTACACGATTTTTTTTTTTTTTTTTTGAGGGGGCGTTCCCTCTCACACTATGGCCGTGGCAGGCATTCTTTGAAGTTGTATAGATCACAATGAGCAGCACATTCATGGGTGGTCCTAGCACAAGCTAGGAGGGGTTAGTCTCTTCCTTTGTGGGTGTGGGGGGTGGGGGGGTGCCGAGGTTTCAACCCAGGGGTTCACACAAATTAGGCAAGCACTTTCCCATTGAGCTACATGTCCTTTTTATGGTTTTATTTTGACACATGGCCTGGCTAGTCATCCAGGCTGGCCTCACACTTGCAATCCCTCTGCCTCAAGTCTTGTGATAGCTGGGATGACTGGTGTGTGCTGCTGGGCCGAGCTGCCTATTGCTATTAATGAGGCTTCGGAGAAGCACTCATGAGATGAAATGTGTAACAGGATCTAAGCTGAACAGCAGAGGGACTAAGGGCAGTAATCTTTGAACATGGGCAGTTCCATGAAAGGAAAGATGGAATATGACCTAGGAGCACTCATGCTTGTTGTACCTTTCTCTTCACTTTGGACACTGTCACTGAAGTTATCAGAGAATGAGGCCCCTCTGCCCTCCCTTCATAAATCCCAACACTGACTGCAGCTGTACTGTTGTTGAAAGCTCATGAAGCAACACCCAGTACAGACACCTGAGACACTGTCTAAGTTTGCATGCTGCTGCAGAGAAAAAGGAAATACTTCCCACTGAACAGAGAGAAAGGTTTGGAGCAGTGCTATGCTATGCCTGTTACGTTTGGGAGAGGCCTTTCACTCAGCAGTCCAGCACATCAGAGGGGCTTTAGATTTCCAAGACCAATGTGACTGCAGTCTTCAAATATTCAGCAGGTGCTATTTTTGCCACTGTTTCACAGAAATTTTAAGTTAACATAGAGCTCCTCATTAACCTGTGCTAATTTACTAAATTATAAAACTACTTGCAAATGAACTAGTATCTAGACTATGACAGAGATACTAGGATTTTTCTAACATTTTTCATATATTATTCTTGCTAGTATTACTCTTCATAAAAAGTATACAGTTGGATTTCGGCACATTAAGGCACTTATTATGTATTAACAACCTGCCTTTTATTGCTGTACTTGACAGATATGCTTTTGTGCAGAAATATTCACTCCACAGTGCTTAAAAAGGTGAAGCTGGTGATCTTGACACCAGCCTCTCAGATGACTTGTATAGTTCGAGCTAACCAAAATATTAAAGGACTCTGGGCTTTGGGGAAATCAAGATGACCCGTGATACTGTTTTAACACTGAAGTGCCTGACGCAAGACTTTTTGTTCTTTTATTTGAACAAGGTGCAGGGTATAACAGGCATTCAAAGACCATCTTTAAAATAGAAACATAACCAGGATCATATGATATTTTTAAATGTATAATAACACTACTGACTATGATAAAACTTACTAGCATATGTATGTATGTATGTATGTATGCAAGTATTTGATACAAGGTCTCACTATGCAGCTTAGACTCACAGTGATCCTCCTGCTTTCAGCCTCCCTTGCACTGGGATTACAGGCATATGCCACCACACCCGGACTCAGTGGCCAGCTCAGCTTGCCTAGAGCCAGGGCCAGCATGGCATGTGGTTCTGGGAATTGAACCAAGTCCCTGTGCTTGCCTAAGCAGGCACTTAGTCCATTGAGCTATCTCGCCAGCCCTACTAGTATGTTTATACACCATGTAAAACTATTCTACCTTCATTCCTTTTACTATCCAACCATTTGTCATCACACATCTATCCCAAGTACTTCATCAAAATTAAAGCTAGGGGCCTGGCAAGATGGTTCAGCAGTCTAAAGTACCTGCTTAGGAAAGCTTAGGCAACCTCAGGGACCACAGTTCGATCCCTGGAACCACATGCTAAGCCAGCCCCACCCCCAGGGCAAGCTGAGCTGGCTATATTATAAAAAAATAAATAAATAAGTAAGTAAATAAACAAATAAAGCTAATAGGCTTAATAGGATTGAAAGAATAGAAATCTAGAATATAGTAGGTGAATGGTGCATGAGAAGAGGAACAAAAGCTACTGACATAAAAATGTAGAATCTCTACACAGGAATAGAAAGCAGGGTAGGATGGGTTCTCACTTCAGACACTTCTGAACTTCCTAGAGCCCATTAAAAACATAGCATGTCACTCTTTTTAGTTACATCAATTTTATTTTCTTTATCCATTTATCCACTCAAAGGCCTGTAAGTTGATTCCAATACCTTAGGTACTATGACCAGTACAATAATAAATGTGGGTGTGCAGATATCTTTTTAATGTGGAGGACATTATAAAAGTGAACTGAGTAACATACACACACAAAAACCAAGTATCACATGTTCTCTCTCCCTTGAAAGCAAAACAAGTGGCAACGTGAAAAACCAG
>PVKN010015503.1:0-18476 GCA_004027915.1 Capromys pilorides | reverse complement strand
TTCTTTTGAGTCCTTACACTAGGGAGACTATACGATATTGGCATATGTAGGTCTGGTTTATTTCACTAATGAGTATATGTTCAAGATACATCCATTTATATATGAAGCCTTCTAGTCTATCATTCCTTATGTAATATTCCATTTTGTGAAAATACCACATCTTTTTCAACCATTCTTCAGATGATGGGCATTTTGGTTGTTTCCAAGATTTGACTGTCACAAACTGTGCTGCTATGAACATAGGTGCACAAATATCACTATGGTATGATGTTTTCAGTTCTTCTGGGAAAATTCCCAGTAGGGGAATAGCTGGATTGAATGGGATTTCTAGGTCTAGTTTTTTCAGGAGTTTCCACACTGCTTTCCATAATGGTTGCACCAGTCTGCATTCCCACCATCAGTGGAGAAGTGTTCCTTTTCCCCAGTCTCTCCAACACTTGTTGTTGGTTGATTTCTTTATAGTAGTCATTCTTTCTGGGGTGAGATGGTATCTAAGTGTTGTTTTGATTTGCATTTCACGAATGGCTAGCGATGTGGAGTATTTCTTCATGTATTTATACTCTTGTTGAATTTCTTTCTCTGAGAAGTGTGTGTTCATCTCAGATGCCCATTTCTGGATTGGATCTTTGAATTTTGGGACCCTAATGGTTTTTAGTTCTTTATAAATTCTAGAAAGAAGACCTTTGTCTGAATATTTATTAATTAAAATGTTTTCAAAATTCGTGGGCTGTCTTTTCACTCTGTTGGTAATTTCTTTTAAAGTGAAAAAACTTCTCAGCCAGAGGAGGTCCCATTTGTTGATCCTTTCAAGTCCCATTTGTTGATCCTTTCAAGCATTAAACGTGTATTTTGATTTTTGTCCATGAACTTTTTGCCTACCCCAATGTCTTCAAAGTTTTCTGCCACTTTCTCTTCCAGGAGATCTAATGTTTCTCTTTTAATATTTGGATCTTTAATCCGTTTAGACTTTAGTTTAGTGCATGGTGATAGACTTGGGTTGAATTTTAAATTTTGACATGTGGAGAGCCAGTTTTTCCAGCACCATTTGTTAAATAGGCTATCTTTCTTCCAGTAAGCATGTTTGGCCACTTTGTCGAAGATAAGTTGGCTGAGTGTGTTTGTATTTGCTTCTGCATCTTCTAGTCTATTCCATTGATCCTCAGGTCTGTTTTTTTTGCCAGTACCATGCTGATTTTATCATGGTAGCTCTGTAGTATAACTTTAGGTCAGGAATTGTAATGCTCCCTGCCTTGTCTTTGTAGCCCAGGATTGTCTTTGCAATTCTAGGTCTTTTCTGGTTCCGAATAAATTTTAGGATTGATTTCTCTAGGTTTGTGAGGTATGTTGATGGTATTTTGATAGGGATTGCATTCAGTCTGTATAACAGTTTAGAAAGTAAATTCACAGTGTTGGTTCTTCCTATCCAGGAGCAGGGAATATCTTTCAATTTTCTGAAATCCTCCAGGATCTCTTTTTTCAGAGTACTGAGTTTTCATTGCATAGATCTTTTATTTATTTAGTTAGGTTAATTCCTAAGTATTTCATTTTTTTCAATGCTATTGTAAAAGGCATTGTTTCTCTAATTTCTTTCTCAGTGTGTTTGTTATCTGTGTAGAAGAATGCTATTGACTTTTTTGTGTTGACTTTGTACCCTGCTATGCTACTGAATTTGTGTATTAATTTTAGTAGCTTCTTGGTGGAGTTCTTTGGGTCTTCCAAGTAGATTATCATGTCATTTGCAAGAACATAGTTTAACTTCTTCTTTATCTATTCTTATTTCTTTTATTTCTCTCTCTTGTCTAATAGTTGTAACTAATGATTCCAGAACTATATTGAATAGGAGTGGCGATAGGAGACATCCTTGTCTTATATCAGATTTGAGAGTAAAAGACTTCAGCTATTCCCTATTTAGAATTATGTTGGCCGTTGGTTTGTCATAGATGGTTTGTATCAGATTGAGGTAGAGGCCCTCTATACATATTTTCTGTAGTACTTTGAACATGAATGAGTGTTAGACTTTGTCAAAAGCCTTTTCAACATCAATTGAGATAATCATGTGGTTTTTGGCTTTGGCTCTATTAATATAGTGTATTACATTTACAGATTTGCATATATTGAACCATCCTTGCATCCCTGGGATGAATCCTACCTGGTCATGGTGTATAATCTTCTTAATGATTTGTTGTATTCTATTGGTGAGGATTTTATTGAGGATTTTTTTCATCTATGTTCATGAGAGAAATTGGCCTGTAGTTCTCTTTTTTAGTTGCATCTCTCTCTGGTTTTGGTATCAGTGTAGTACTTGCCTCTAGGAATGATTTTGGAAGGACTGTTTCCTTTTCAATTTCATTGAAGAGTTTGAGGAATATTGGGATTATATCTTCTGTAAATTTCTTGTAGAATTTAGCTGTGAATCCATCAGGACCCAGACTTTTCTTTGTCAGTAAATTTTTTGTTACATTTTGTATTTCATTGACTGTTATTCAGTTATTGAGAGTTCTTATATTTTCTTGATTCAGTTTTGTTAATTTGTACTTTTCTAGGAATCTGTCCATTTCCTCTGTATCTTCAATTATGTGACAGTAAAGATTCTCAAAGTAGCTATATATGATCTTCTGAATCTCTGCTGGGTCTGTAGTAATTTCACCCTTTTCATTCCTTATTGCTTGAATTTGAGTCCTTTCTTTCCTCTTTTTGATGAAGTTGGCTAGGGGCTTATCAATTTTATTTAATCTTTCAAAGAACCAGCTTTTTGATTCATTAATTCTTTGTACTGTTTTCTTTGTCTCGATTGAGTTAATTTTGGCTCTAAACTTTATAATTTGCTCGCGTCTCTGGGCTTTGGGTTTTGTTTGCTCTTCCTTTTCTAGTTGGTTTAGGTGCTGCATAATAGTATTTATTTGTGTCCATTCTGTTTTATTAATGTATGAGTTCAGGGCTATGAATTTCCCTTGAAGAACTGCTTTCATTGTATTCCATACGTTCGGGTAGGTTGTGTTTGAATTTTTGTTAAAGTGTAAATATTGCTTAATTTCTTGTTTAATTTCATCTGTAACCCACTGGTTCCTGAGAAAGGTGTTGTTTAATTTCCATGTATTTCTGGGGTTCTTGTGATTTCTTTTGTTATTAATTTTCAGTTTCATTACATTGTGGTCAGATAATATACATGGTATAATTTCTGTTTTCTTGCATATACTTAAGTATGACCTGTGCACTAATATGTGGTCAGTTTTGGAAAATGTCCCATGTGCAGCTGAAAAAATGTGTATTCAGAAGCAGTTGAGTGGAACACTCTGTGTATGTCCACTAAGTCCAGTTTTTCTAAGATCTGGTTCATTTCTGCTGCTTCTTTGCTAATTTTTTGTCTGGTTGACCTATCTTTCTTGGATAAAGGAGTATTAAGGTCTCCTGTTAGGACTGTGGTATTCGATATTAGATTTTTCATGCCTGTTAAGATTTGTCTCATATAACTTGGTGTTCCTGTGTTGAGTACATACATATTTATGAGTGTTACCTCTTCATCTTGAATTTGTCCCCTAACCAGTATGTAGTGGCCTTCTTTATTTCATTTGATCAGTCTTGGTTTGAAGTTTAGACTGTCTGAAAAGAGGATTGCTACCCCTGCTTTTGTTAAGTTGCTGGGGCATGTAGTATTGTTTTCCATCCTTTAACTTTTAGCCTATGAGTTTCTTTATGAGTTAAATGCGTTTCTTGTATACAGCATATTGTTGGATTTTCCTTCCTTATCCACTCTGCCAGCCTATTTCTTTTAATAGGAGAATTGATTCCATTTACATGGATAATTATAACTAAAATGTATTGACTTATGATTGACATGTGTTTTACTTATTGCTGTTTACTCCTTTATCTCCTGTTTAATTACTTGCCCTATTTGCTGGGTTCTTTCTGGACTCATTTGTATAGATCAAGTCATTTTGGTCTCCCTTAAAAGTATTTTTAAGTAGTCTGTGTAGGGTTGGCTTTGACATCATGAAATTTTTTAGTTGTTCCTTGTCATGAAAGTATTTCATTTCTCCCTCATATTTGAAAGAAAGTTTTGCTGGGTATAGAAGTCTGGGCTGGAATTTGTTCTCATGGAGGACTTGAAGCACTCTGCTCCATGCTCTTCTTGACTTCATGGTTTTGTGAAGAGAAATCTGCTGTTATTCTTATGGGTTTTCCTTTAAATGTAATCTGTTTCTTTTCTCTAGCAACTTTTAGTATATTATTCTTCTGCTGCATTTCTGGGATCTTGGCTATTATATGTCTGGGTGTGTTTTTAGTTGGGTTGACCTTATTTGGAGTTCTGTATACTTCTGTTAGCTAAATGTCTGACTGTTGTCTCATCTTTGGGAAGTTTTCTGCTATTATTTCTGCCCATATACTTTTTATATCATTTGTATTGACTCCTTCTTTTTCATTGACTCCTATTAATCTCATGCTGTTCATTTTTGCATCATCTTGCAGACGTGAAATTACTTTTTCCTGCATCCTGGTTGTTTTTAAAAGATTCTTTCTTACATTTTCACTAGCTATGACTTTGTCTTCAAGATCTGAAATCTTATCTTTACTTTCGTTCTTATGGTTTTGCCAGCTTGTGATTGAGATTTTATGTTCCTGTATATCTCTTTGAACCTGTTTCACGCGGTCTATTTCTTTCCTATATTGCTCATTCATGGATTCCATCATTTTTCTAATCTCCTCTATTTTTTATCAATGTCTTCTTTAGATGAATTTATTAAGTCTTCCATTATGGTTATCCTTTCTTTTTATATTTTAGAGGTTAGTTTTGCTCTCATTTCCTCTCTACCTTTCTGCAGTTGTTCTCCTTCAGTCACTATTAATTTAGAAATGACTTCTTCAAGTTCAGAGATTATTTCTGATCTCATTCCCTCTATACTTTTCTGCAGCTGTTTTTTAACTTCAGTCTCTAGTAATTCAGATTTCTTTTTTAACTTCAGAGTTTACCTCCAATCCAAGTTCCTCTATATGTTTCTGCATTTGTTTGTTTACTTCAGATGCTACAAATTCAGAGATTTCGGTTGTATGATTCCCAATCTCTTGCATGGTAGTGACTCCTGTATTTGTTTCAGGTGGGCTCGGAACCTGAGATTGCATTTTGCTCTTTGTCTGTATCATTCTGAGCAGCTGTGATTTTTGGTGCAGGACTGCATGCCCATGGGTTGTTAGTTCAGTCTAGGCTGCTGGGTCAGCTGAGTGGCTTGTAGGCCAGGGGAGGAGGGTCTTACTCACCTAACAGTTCTGGCACTGGATGATAGGCTGCAGTGGTGGCACGCCAGAGGAGGTCTCACATGGTGGGCCTGGCGCTGGCTGGTGGGCCTAGGGCGCTGTCTGATCGTGGTAGACTGCACTGGCAGTGAGCCTGAGGTCTCACCTGGTGGGCCTGGTGCTGGTGGGCCTGGTGCTGGTAGGCCTGATGCTGGTGGGACTGACCCTGGCTGGTGGGTCTGGCGCTGGCGGGCCTGATGCTGGCTGATCTGTATATATTTTTCAATGTTCTTCTCTGATTCAAACTCCAGATGAAGGATCACTGGGAGACACATTATTTTGGTCAGACTTGCCACCACGAAGGTGCTTAGGCTACCACAGTCATTTTCTTTTTGAAGTAGTCTGCAACACATCATTCAATAATATCATTTGCAAATAGAAAGTATCAAACACAGTGTAGAATATCATTAGGAAAACAAAACAGAAAAAGTTTTAGAACTTTACTATCTTGTTAACCAAATAGAATAAAACATACTTGAGAGACATAACTGAGTTTTTGAGAACTATAATTTGTTCAGCTTAAGTATCTCATATTTTAACTTTTTTTTTTTTTTTTTTCCTTGGTGGGACTGGGGTTGGAACTCATGACCTTGCACTTGCCAGGCAGGCACTTGTGGCACGGAGCTATCTCCTCAGTCCCTTGAACCTTTTTTAATTCTTATATTGCTTCTTTGTTTCTTTCTTATCCACTCTTCCTACCATTGGGCCATAAAATCAAAGTAAAGAAAGAATTTAGTTGTAAAATGAGAAAACTTTTCCTCATAATAAAAACATTTACTGTCTTCGATATTACACTTAAAATTCATCTGGCTATTTTCACAATGAAAAAAAAAAAAATACGCCTGCTGGAAAGATAAAGAAAAGAAAGTCCTGTATGCTGAAACCTTGTCTCAAATTAAAATACAGTGTTATATTTGACTTTCTTGTTCAGCATTTTAAATTTTTTATAGGACATTTTAGTGTGTCCTGAAATTGCAGCAAATAAATCTCCCTCCCTGAAGACATAACCCATGCTCTTGGAGTGCTTTGCAGTAAAAGAATTCAGGAAACTATCCGCTGCCCTTGGTGTTCCTTGATGTGTTAAGCCCATTGAAGCCTCTAGGAAGCTCTGAGTTAGGGGGACGCTGACGTTGTTTAGCAGCCCATCGCTTGCACACTTCTGGCAATCACAGTTCCAGAAATACTGGACTGGAGCTATAAAAGCAAAGGACAAACCTGCAGCATTTTCAGCGGCTGCTCAGCTGGCGCCCTGTGTGGGCGGAGCATAACTGTCGCAAGAGTGGAGCGGTGTGCTTGCTCAGGACCCAGGCCTGGTTGTCAGAAAGACTTCAGCTTGCATCCGGCTCGGCCACCTACTATTGCACGACCATGAGAAGAGTAGATTGCCTATCTACACTCTGGTTCCTCGCTTATAAAACAACACGTGTTAATAAATACTTCATTGTGCTATTAGAAAGGACTGGCATATTTTAAGGGCAGCAAAAACTTCAAAATAGGACTTCTCCAGGAATATCATTGAAAATGTGGATGTCTTATTAAATGATATTTGTCTTGAACGACTCTACAAATGGCTATAAAAATGTCAGCCAAATCAATGTCCTCCTTGCTCATTGGTAATCATAGGTCCCAAAGGGTCTTTTTTCTTTTAGATTAAAATGAGAAGCTTACCCACTTCCCGCCCTCCTCCTCAGCATTGGCGTGATTCCAAGGGTCAATGCAGACGTAAAGCAGGAATGAGTCAGATTTTCTCTTTTCCTCAGTTTGTGAGAAATAGTGACACAGATACGATTCTGAAGATATCAGAAAAAAATATTTCTGTCATGTTTCATCCTTTGGTTTTTGCACTGATGTTGACTGTGCTTATGCCGCTGAGCTATATCCCTGGCCCTAAGAATCATCTAATGAGGAGGAAGATCGCTGGAAAAAGACAAAAAGTCTGTGAAGGGATGGATATCTCGGAGGGATAGAGAATCTAATGCTGGTAACTGCCACTGAAGGGAATTGTATACCTTTGTCCTTGAGTGGAATCATCAAGTATTCTGTGGTGGGACCTCACAGGAGGGACAGGCATGGCATGTGTGATGACACGAGCACCCTGCCTGATATTTGGTATAAATTTCACTGAGCAGTTTTGTTCCTGAGATTTCTTTAGGTAACTTTTTTCATAAGAGTTTAAATGCTTGTTTAGTGTTCCAGATACTTTAAAAAGCAGTATGTGTGACGGGATATAAATTTGAGGGATGCCATTGACAACATACTGTTAAATAAAAATAATCTGGGAAAATTAATAGTTTTATTGATGTGTCTCCCACACACTTTGCCCCTAAAAGCCCTTTCATGGCAGTGTACCCTTTGCTCAAGTAGGAGTAGTCTTAAAATCATGAAATGCTATTTTTTTCAAAGTTATGAAGATAAAAACATTTTTTACTCACTCATTAAAATACCAATGCTGTCATACATGTCCACATTCAATATTTATTGTGATCTTTCTAGATGTCAAGAATTGTGCTAGGCTGGAGCACAGTATTGGGTAAATTGGGCACATACACATTCATTAATTCCATACATATGAATTTACTGAGTGTCTACTATGTAGAAGTCCCTACAGGGAATAGTGGAATGCTTATCCCTGAACAAAATAAAAAGCAGAAGCAAAAAAAAAATCTGTGTTACTGGAAAATAAGCTTACATTCCAGCTGGCTAAGTGGAGAGAATCATGAGCAAAAGAAGTCAGTTGCAGGTAAATCAGAGAGTGGTGAAGAATACACACAAAGGACCAAAAAGTAAAGCAGAATAACAAGAGAGAAGGCAGGTATATTTGTAGACAGGTTGCCCAGAAAGACCTCACTAAGAAGGTGATTAAAAAATTATTGGTATATTTTTGTACATAATTATGTAATGATTATAGTCATTGCAGGGATTTGCTACATGTACAAGACATTTCTTAATTCTTTTTAAAATCTCCTCTCCCTTTCCCTTTCCCCCATCCCCTTTATGATATCTCCTGGAACGCTTTATACATACTTCATATTATATTATACATGTTTGCAGTACTTGATGATTACATTCATCATAAGGACTTGGTGTGTGTACATGGCATTTTACAAAAAAAGAAAATAATAAATGCAGAGGCTGAGTGCAAAAAGGAGCATGTCTTTGTTGTTGGTGGGAGTGCAAACTGGTACAAAAACTATGGAAATCAGAATGGACATCCCTTAAAAGACTTGAATTATACATTCCATTAGACCCAGCTATTTCTTTTCCAAGTGCCTTCCCCAAAGAGTTACACATGAAATCACAGCCACACACACACACACACACACACACACACACACACACACACACGTCTAATAGCACACTTCACAATGGCTAATCTTGGAAGCAGCTTATCTGTCCATAGGTAGATGAATACCTAAAGAAAATACTGGTTTTTATACACAATGAAGTGCTACTCTACCATAAAGAAGGATACACTTGAGTCATTTGTAGGAAAATGGATGCATTTTTTTTTTTATTCAAGCATGATCAGGGTTTGAATTCACAACCTTGCACTTGCACTTGCACTTGCCAGGCAGACACTTGTGCCACAGAGCTATCTCCCCAGCCCTACTGATGCATCTTGAGATCATAATGTTAAGTGAAGTAAACCAGACACACAAGCTTAAATATTCTACAATTGCTCATAGAAGAGAAACCATGTAACAAATAAATATACTGCAGAATAAAAAATAGGTAATAGGCAATAATGAGCTGGATCTTTGAAAAATGTCAAGGAACCAAACGACATGAAAAAAGAGGGGAGAAAAATGAGATCTAAAAAACATAAATAAAGTGACTATTGCATTCAGACATCAGAGGTAGAAGAAATGGACCTCAAGGACATGGGGGTGGTTGGTCCCTGCAGGCACAAGTCATAGCCAGTGCAAAGATCCTGAGCAGGTAGTGTGTGCGACAAGTGGGAGGCAGCCTGGGAGAACGAAGGGCATGGGGCAGGCGGGGTGCAGTGGGGGACAGGAGCAGAGAGTAAGATCCCTGAGATGGTGTAAATGAGCTAGTCTTCAAATCCGCCTTTCACTCTGAGACTGAAAGTTATTAAAGGAATTTTGGGTTGCTTGCTTTTTCTGATTGATTGATTGATTGATTGATTGATTGATTTCTGTGGATGAGAAGCAGTGACTTCTACCTCAGCACCCCCCTTGGGCTACTACATGATGTCTAGAGATAAGGATGAAGAAGGTAAAAGCAGAAAAACCATTAAAAAGACAGTTGCTGTAATCCAGATGAGATATGAAGTTGACTTGAAAGAAAGTCATAGTGGTTAAGAAATTATCAATTCTGGTCACATTTTATAAATATCTCTGGAAGAATATCCAGGTAGATTAAATGTGCTCAAGAGAAATGTCAAAGGTCCTGAAATTTTCAATCTGACCAAAGGAGCAGCTGAGACAGGCAGGTGGGTTTAGTTTGTTCTTTGTCTAGTGTCAGAGCCTATGAGAGAGGAGATGGTTCTGGCAAGCAGAGATAAGACAGAGGATCCTGGCATTGAGGAGAAAGGTTAGAAATATAAATCTGGAAGTTGGCAGCACACAGATACTATTAAAAACAGTAAAACTGAATGGATCAGCTAGGGAGGAAATTTTAATACTAAACAGAAGAGATCTAAGGGATGAGCCCTGGGTCTCTTCCCAAGTGAGAGGGCTAGATGAATTGGAGCAAAGCTGAATGAGGAGTGATTTATGAGGAGGTAGTAGGAAAATCAAGTCAGGATAGAGCCAAGTAGAGCAATGTAAGGAGGGAGGACTACATTGTGTAAACCTTGTCAGATGCAGCTTGTGCATCAAGGAGATGAGGAACTAGATCACTGCACTTAGCAACACAGAGGTCATTAGCTGATTTTGAGGATATAAGAAGGAAATGGTGGAGCAGAGTGCAAATACTCAGTGTGTAGTAGAGGCCTTGAAAATCAGAATGATCTGAAGGACCTGTAAAAGCACAGATTCCTTCATGCTTTTCTTTGAGAAGTGGATACTAGAAATCTACAGTGGGGCTTGTGAGAACTTTGCCTTGCGTGCATGAACATTGGGCTAATGACAATATGCCTCAAACTATTGTTAAAAAGCCAATCAGACAAATAGTGCAGGAATAGAAGATGACCTCAGAGACACGGTGAAATGCCATGGCCCATCAGTAGTGCATTGTAACTGCTTGGATTGTGCACATCTATTTGGAAAGTTGCCTTTGTGCCCCTGGCCTGTATAACTGTGATAAGGGTTATACTCTCCTCCAAGATGCTATTGAAACTTCTAGTATTTGGGAATGTGCAGTGAATGCAAAATGAATGAATGTAACTAACATGGATAGTTCCCCTGTGATTACTAACAGCATCTCATCTGAAGGTTTAGTGAGAGTAGTTAATGCTGGCTAAACATATCCGTGCACTTCTAAGGAATGTGCTCTGGCTGCCTCTTTGTTATTAGATATCCTCTGGAAATGTCTAACATGAGTGAGAAAATATCAACACACCCATGATAATGTTTCCAGAAATGACCACGTGGCTGTGGAAGCTATGTTCACACAGCTTCAATTCACACTCTTTAGTCCTGGCGGAATTTTACACCACTGACCTTCTGGAAACTCTTTAGATACTAGGATTCCCTTCTAATTAATTCTTCTAGAACTACTCCACTTGTGCATTTTGTTCTTTCCCCAAATCTGTTAGTGTTGTTCATGGAAATTCTGTGACATTCTCAGTGATTTTCCTTTCCTACGGTATTTTTCATCTTACACTAGAACTTTCAATGCTACCTATGCCAATGACACCAAGCCACACTCTAATAAATATCTCTGTGTCTCTGTGCCTCTGTGTTTGTCTCTCTTCTTCTGCCAATGAATTTTTCACTCTACTTCAATTTCAGCTTATTGCAAGTAAAACTCACCATGTCTCTCTCAGAACTATTTCCCCTTTCCTCCTTACATAGTTTAAGTTTTAAAAAGTTATTACATATGAAAGATGCATTGCCATGAATCCCCCCTCAAAACATTCCCCATTGCCTTGAACACACTTATCTCATTCTTCCTTTTTTCTTTTCTTTTACCCTTCCTTCCTTCCTTCCTTCCTTCCTTCCTTCCTTCCTTCCTTCCTTCCTTCCTTCCTTTTTTCCTTTCTCTGTCTCCCTGTCTCTTTCTTTCCTCACACACATGCTTTTCTTTCCACAGGGCCTCACCAATCCCTTCAGGCTGGATTTGAACTCACTTTGTAGCCCAGATTGGCCTTGAATTCACAGCAATCCTTCTACCTCAGGCTTCCAAGTTCTGGGTGACAGGGATGTGCTACCACACTTGGCTGTTCTTGCCACTTTCTTCAGCAGTTCTAAAAGTTCTCTTTCATGAATGTCTTTGGGTGCTGTGATAAAAAAATGCCATGAGTGCTGTTCCAAGTGCTATCCAGAAGAAAGGATGGCTGATATAAATTTACGGTGTGTCCTCAAACACCATTTTCACAGTATCTAACCCTGTGAGATTACTGATTTTTCCCCAAAGTCAAAATGCCCATGGAAGTTAAATATTTTAAATGAATTCAAGGTATATAATCAACAATAATCCATGTGAAAGAGGATTTTCAGAGTTGCTTTGGAAAACAGACAGAAAGATAAGAGTACTTGAGGCTTGTGAGTATTTAAAGGGAGTTCATGGTGATGTGCCATTTATTGTAATAATTTTTTAAAAACTAAACATTCACTATAATTTTTAATCATGTATTGTAGAGTTTCTGAACAGAATGTGCTTCCTGTGGACAGTTGGTACCTTAGAGAAAGAAGTAAAGCTGAGACTTGAATTGCTGCTTTTCTTCTAAATCTCTTTGTCATTGTGTACAGCACTGTTCTCTGACCTTTGGTGTAGAACTTGGTGCAATTATGTCTTTAGCATAATTCTTACCCAAAAGAGATTATATGATTAAGGCAGTTATAGTTTTGTATTTACAGAACTACAGTTAGGAACACTAATTGTGGGTAGTGATATTTATCAGTTGACAAGCTTTTGTAAGTAACGAGTTTGTATTTTACACAATAAGAGCAATCCTTATCTCTGTGTAGCTAAGCAGATATTAAATTGGAAGTTTATATTTAATTTAGTTCACTTAAGTTCTGTCTGATTACCTCCCGTTGATGTACCTGGGATGGATGGGGTCAGAGGATGAGGAAGTTGGTCTGGTGGGCCACATGGAGCAGGAAGTCACTCAGGTGCAGTGCAGAGATGCCGACATGGGTGGGTTTCTAAACCTCATAGGTAAGATTAAATCAAAACCACCAGGAAGGTCAGAAGACAGCCCTTTCATTCACATGAAAAATACATGGCAGAAATGAAAAACATTTTATTTCAATAGTCACAGTTTTAATTTTTAAAATTTTTAAAAATTTATCTATTTATTTTATATTTTAGGGAAGGGTCTACAGGGTGTTTAGGGTCTCACTACTAGATTGGACTCGTAGTGATGCACCTGTTTACAGCCTCCCAAGAGCTAGGATCACAGGTGTGATCCACCACCCCCAGTTTCAATTGCCCTCTCAGTGAGCCCCAGGGGTGGGGCTGGCACAGCAGGCTGAGGGATGGAATCCCTGGCCCCTACGTCTGTTTGTAGGCTCTTTAATCTGATGAGCTGTTTGGCCAGCCCTTAATTTTTTTTTAAATTCATTAGGCAAACAGTTGGGAACAATAATCAATCCAACAATAAAATAATAGTAATAATGTTCTCCATATGTGAATATAAATCCCATCTCAGATTGTGAGGGGGGAAAAAATATTCAAAGTCTAAAATCTAATGTAATCTAAATCCATAATCTCCAAGACCTAAATCCAAATAATTTAAGTCTATAATCAAATCTTTTCCATGTGAGCTAATTACACAGGACTTTAAATCTACAATTTATCAGTCACCCTAACTTTGTGTCCTGATCAGTCCCAGACAGATGTTTTCTGCTACTTGACCAGCACTGCAATTCAGGAGTAGCAACCGAATCTGCCTCCAGCCGTTCATCTCCTGCCTCATTTGAAGGTCTCAAAATGCTACCTGCGAATTTCACCAACTAAATTTGTAAATCGAGCCAGTCTCCAGGCTCCTGAGCCAGTAATTATGTTTCTCATTAATACACCTTAGTCATGTAGACATTCCATTGTTGTGGCATTTTTGTGCATGTGTATAGAATGCTTTGATCATGCTTTTCCCTCTTCCTTCTTTCTTCCTTTCCTCTTCCTTTTCTCTTCAATAATTGTTTCCTTGGACCAATGATTTCAGGCAAAGATGACTTTTCAGAACCTGGTGGAAATCTCCCATACTTAGTGTTACCAAAGATTTTAGCAAATGCTTATAGATCAGAATGAGGAGGGCTAAAGGAAAAAAAATAAGTAAATAAAGATCATTATCTTGCCATGCACTACCGTTATGTATGTATGTATGTATGTATGTATGTATGTATGTATGTATGTATTTCATACAGGGTCTCATTACACAGCTCGGCCTTGTAGTGATCTTCCTGTTTTCAACTTCTCCAGTGCTGGGATTACAGGTGTGTGTCACCACAGGCTCAGCGCTCCCATGGGCTGGGCTGGTGTGGCATGTAGTGCCAGGGATTGAACCCTAGTCCCTGTGCTTGCCTAAGCAGATGGTGTGCTGAGCTGTCTCACTAGCCCTGGCACTGCCACTCTAAGCCAGTGACTTGAACTCCTTTGAACTCATTTGGGTTAGTGATGATAAGCAAAAGGTTAATTTCAACTCTATGATTTACTGTGCCATGAGTGTAAATGAAGTATTTTATGCTGTCTTCTGCAGAAAAGCATGTTAGCCATTGCCTCTCTCTTTCAAACATAAAATCATGGCGATGGTGACAGCGTCTATCACTAGACATTGCCAAAGGGCATCTCTTTCTAATATGGTCCACTGAAACCATCCTAATTTATATTTTTCTTTTGAGCCTGTGATTCTGAGACCCTGCCTCTGAATTGAGTGAGGGATCACCCTAGTGGCTGGGTAGCAAGCTCTCTAGGGAGCAGATACCTGCAAGCCTGATCTGTGGTGGCTACTATCCTCACCTCTTCTTATAGACTTGCTTCACCTTTAAAATCCTACCTCTGCAATCCACTGTTCTTTCGTATATTCTGTGGTTGCAGTGTAGTTTGCTTCTCTGAAATCCATATTAAAATGTGATTGTATAGGATGGCGTTGTGGAGAGGTATATGGACCTTGAGGAGGAGATCAGGTCTTTAAGAGTGGTACTGAAAGGAATAGGTTTGTCCTTGCAAGAGAGGGTTCTTACACAGGGTGTCACTAAGGTAGTTTTTCTCCTCAGCACTTACCTTGACCTTCAACCCTCCCTGCAATGACACAGCAGGGGACCCTCACCAGATAAGCTGTCTAAGCATGAATTTCTAGCTCTGGAGACACGTTTTTCTCATAAATAACCTGGTCTCTGGAATTCTGCTATAACAACAGTAGACTAAGACAATATATAACCATTTAATCCAGAGTAAATCTGAATCCTCAAACCTGAGTGTGGGCACAACAGCAGCAAGCAGAAACATAGAAACAGCACCCAGCACTTGGAGGCAGGTTTATCTACATTCACAGGCATGATCAGGATCATCCCAGAATATCTGGCCCTGATTGCTGGTGGCCAAGGGTTTATTATGTGGGATAAGCTGGCAGGAAGTACAGAGGCAGATTGGTACATCAATTGGAAATTTTTTTTCTCAGTATTGGGGATTGAACTTATGTCCTTTGCTTGCTAGGCAGGTGCTTATTCTACTGAACTATCTCCCTGGCCTGGCAATTTGTTTTTACAATATGCATCCCAGTGACAAACCTTTTCTAAGGAACCAAAGTAACAGGAACTGTAACGGGAACTACAGCCTGGGCAACTAATAACCTGAAGTTCACTGGCTTGGGGCAGGGCATCTTCTGCTACACGGGCAACCTTAATGAACTCAAGAATCATCCTGTAGGACACAAAAGCAGAACAAAATCTGGGGCATCTAATTCAGCACTATCTGTTTCACCATATCTGAAACTGAAGTCAACAAATTATGGCTTGGTCTTGCCTTGATCAAGTTCTCCTAGAACACAACTATAGTGATTATTCATGTGTGCTTCGTGACTATTTTCATGATGCAATGCAGAGTACAATACTTAAGAAACATACCAAATGACTCGTGAAGCCTAAACTATTTTTATTTTTACCTTTCTATAATGTTTTCCCACCTTGAAGCTAAAACAGGTCTAGTGCTCTAGCACATGAGAAACCCGTTATCTTTTGGCTAGAGAGTACATGGAATTCTTCCTCCCAGTATCTGAATCTAATCTTCTTCTACACTCCTGGCAGCAGTAAGGCAAGTATTCAAGGATAAGGGGCAGAACCAGCTCACTGGGCTCCACGTAGCCTGCCTCTGCTGGGTCAGCTGTGTGGTTTGCGCATGGCTAGGTCTCCACGTCCTGAGCCTTTTCTGAGGTCTAGATGATATTTTGGATTTTGTTGGACTTGGCAGGAACTTTATTCATAAAGAGTCACTCACCTGTGGGCAAAGTCACCAAGAGCTGCAGTGACTCCTTATCGTTAAGTCTCATGGTGCACACTTAAGCCCTAATACCATTTCATGGTTGCCATAGTCAAAGGTCAACAACACACGTATTAAAAACCAAAGAAGCCAAAGAAAACCTCAGAAAAACTAGTTTCTTGTCCTTGAGGGTATTTTATACACCACCAAGGTCAATATCACTTATGCTGACTTTCAAGTCCAGAGCCCCAGATCATGTGCCCTGACCCAGCAAAAGCCTTGCCAGGTGTTATTTGGCTTCCCAAAGTTCTGGGCAGTGAATACAGCATTGATATACTTGAAGAAAGCTGATATCACCCTGTACTTGGCTGGAGTTAGGGACAAATAAGAGGAAAGTAAGCAGTAAATGCATGAACTAAAATATGACCTTTATTCCTGACAAAACTGAAAGTGGCCTGTATTGTAGGCAAATGAATGCTCTAGTGCTGCACCCAGAACAAAACAGATGTGTCTACCAAGCCACCAGAGCTCCGACTCAGGGAAGACAATTTCTTAAACTTACTGTACAGAGGAAGAGAGAGTACACAGTTCTGTGTAGAGGCTCGTGGAAAAGAAAAGGAGGGGCTCCTACCCATGTTCTTCAGAACCTGCCAGCCTGATTGAGCCTCTCTTCCCCAGGTGAGAAAAGAGAAAGATCAGAGATAGGACAAGGGTAGTATTTTCAGCACTCAGGATTGAATCCAGCACCTTTTCACTGTGCTTCATGCCCAGCCCCTTTTTATTTTGAGGCAATGTCTCCCTAACTCATTTAGTTGTCCAGACTAGGTTCAAACTTGTGATTTTCCTGCCTCTGTCTCCCAGAGTGCTGTGATTATAGTCATGTGTTACTGCTCCAGGCTAGAACATGGGTACTATCCTAGCTTATTTCTTTCCACATGGAAGGAGATATCAGGTATGAGGTGGAAGTATCCCTCTGTGGTGAATTGACAACTGGTGGTGAGCTTGTAACAGGCAACTGAACTAAAGTTGCCTGATGCTGGGTGTGGGAGGTCCACCTGAGGATTACTGCTAGCTGACTAAGAAGCAGAACTGGAGAGAAAGTTCAGAAGATGTTGAGCAGCTAGTAGAGAGACATATGTTCTCTTAGAGGAGTTTGTCATTCTGGCTTTGCTGATGAACTCAGCTGTTCTTATCTTCGAAAGAGCTCAAGACCTTGTTGTCACTGAGAATGGCTATCGTTCTCTTTGGGGAGCTCTGGTCCCTGTTTTGAGCATGGCTTCCTTGCTCTGGAGGGGAAGATGGTACACTGGTCAGTCTCCTGGAGAAGCTTGTTATGCTGGCTTTCCTGATGGGATCTCAGCTGCTCTCATCTCAGAGGAGCTCGGAATCTCACTATTGCTGAGGATGGTTGTGGTCCCCTCCAAGAGTGCTCTGGTCCTCGCCTTGAGCATTGCTTCCTGGCTGCAGTGTCTGATCCCTCATCCTTTCAGCACAGACTTGCCAGGTCTCTCCACTGACCTTTGGGCCTTCCTACTACAGGTCTGTGAAACAGGACTGCATGAGACACTGCTGTATGCTCTTGCCCTCCAGTTGTACTCATGGAGAACATTGTTGTGGGGTCCAAGCCCTCAGCTGGATTCTTGATCGGTAGTGCATAAACAGATTTCCTGTACTTTTTTTTTGTATATGACTCTTTGGGTGACTATTATAAAATAATCTTATAAATTTTGTGCCATGCATTATTCCCTTTGCAAAACCCCAGGCTACAATATCCTCTAACCAACATAACATAAAATTTCACCATAATTTTGTGTAGCAACAACCTCATTGTTGTTATATTCTATCCCCTGAGTTGTATTCACATTTTAAGTAATAGAGTATATTGGGGATTAACTTATAAATCGTTGCCAGGTATAATCAATCCCCTTATACAAATTTGATGTTTAGATTCTTTATTTCTAGCTTCTCTTTTATGCAAAAAATAATGAGAAGCTTGTGTGATATCTGAACAAAAGGGAAAATTTCTATTGTTTGCAAACTAAGAAGCAATTTTCAAGGTGGGTACAATATTAATTTGATCATTTGCTTCTCTCTTGTGAGTACACAGGACTTCTTGAGGCCATATTCTAATCTGCACATGGTTTCTGGAGAGAAGCCATCGCTTCTGAGCTTTTGAAGGGAGCCTCGGTTCCGTCATCTAAAAGCAGATCATCATCACTGTTCTACAGCTGGGTTGGTAGCTTTTTCTGTGAGGAATCAGAGAGCAAATATTTTCAGCCTTTCAGCTCATATAGTTGCAATTGCTGTATTATACTTGTATCAGAAAAGTCATATATAATAGACAAATAAGTGAGAGTGACTATGCATCAATACAATTTTATTTACAGTCAGGCAATTTGACCCACATGTTGTAATTTGCTGAACATTCTAGGCAGTTGCTTGAGGACTTAATTGAGATTATGTGGCTGGCAAAACAGCAGACAAATGGTAGGCATTCAGCACATCCTAATATACAGTCTTTCTCTTCATTAGAAAACACTAGAAATATTTCCAAAGCCTGAGAGACATTTTAGCATGATATGTGCTGTTTTGCAGCTCATAAACCAGCAAAGCTGGAAGGGAATAATTATCATCAGCTGTAG
>PVKN010015502.1:0-18381 GCA_004027915.1 Capromys pilorides | reverse complement strand
GGAGAGCTTGCTGGCAGCTTGTCAACCACTTTCTCCCTGTGAGGTACCCATCCCATTCTCTTGTTCTTACATCTCAGGATTTTGGTTGTGGATACTGGGGTCTCCACCACCCTGGTGCTTACTGTCACCACTGTCATTTCCTCTGTTGTCTTTACTCAGTGACTCACCTTAACTACTTTTCTAGCCTGTCTTCCAGCTCACGTTTAGCTCCAAAGTCTGGTTGATTAGCTCTGAAGCTGGCTAGGGACCAGCAGAGGCTTCTCCTATGCCTGGAATGCCTTCTCTAGGGTGTCGGGGGATCCCCCGTGTGGGTTGGGGTGGCCTCCTCCTTCCATGAGCATCCAGAGCTTCAGGGGGCTGCAGGGATAGCTGAGGGCTTCTCAGGTCTATCATCACAGCCCAACAGGTACACATAGGTTTTTGGGGGCAGAGAAGGTGTCAGAGGCCTTTCAAATCCTATCTCATTTCCTAGGTTTTCTTTGTTAGGCTTCTTGTGTAGCCTACTGTTTTGTCTCAGTTCTTATCCACAGGTAGATGTGATTTCCTCACGTCGTGTGACCCTTACTTGTGATTCCTCAACTTTACAAAAGTAAGAACTGCCTCTCGGGTTGGTGAAGCCCTAGGTGTGTCTGTGGGTGATTGACACATGGGCCCACAAACTGAGGGGGAAGATCCGCCCTTGGATGTGGTGGCACCAACCAATGGGCTTGCAGCCTAGATGGGATGGAAAGGGAAAAAAGTAAGTCTGCCCTTTGCTTCTTTCAGAGAGCTCTGCTCTTCCCTGCTGCCTCCGGCGTCGGTCCACGGAGCATCCAGGCTCAGCTCACTCTGCCATTCTGCTTCCTCCCACCCCCCAGGCCTGCAGGCAGCCAGCCCAAGCCTACCTGGCAGAGCCTTTCTATGCCATGTGCACATTTTGCATTAAATCTGCTCTGCTTGTGAGCCCTCACTCATACAGGTTGCATCCCACGGTCCTCCCCAGAAAGGGCTTTCCACACCAGAGTTCTGAGCGAGGTCCCATTTCACCCCGCAGGTGAGACCCTCCAGGAAGTGGCCCAGGAGTTCTCTGAGAGGCCTGGGCCACCTTTCTCTCCCTGCAGCTGCCAGATGTCTGCTCTCACAGCACCTGGAGCTGCAGAAGGAGAGAGAGAGCCGGGTGGCTGTGTGCTGCGGGCTTCCTGTCAGGGGCCTTCAGCACTGAGAGCTAGAGCCGTAGAAGTGCTTCCGAGATCTGAGGCAGGTGGTCCGGGCTGAGGGACAGGGCAGAATGAGCATGGTGACTTGCTTGAGTCACCCCAGCAGCCTGCGTTCCTGGGGACAGGCCTTTCACCTGAGTCTCCTGCAAATCTCAGGGTGGGGCTCCAGCTGTGGTCACCTCACTCCCAGCTGCTGGGGACTCCGGGTGCTGACAGAGACAGTGTCCCACAGCACAACCAGCAAGGCTGAGGTCGAGCCCGCTTTCCATCTGCCACTTGCCCTCAAGGTTGCTTTGGTCTCACTGTCTCGGCCCCCAGTGGTGAGCTAGAGTCTCCAAGTCCACTCCTGTGACTCACTGTCCCCTTTGGGGCTCATCGGTGGGCTCAGTCTCCCCATGAGGCTGAGACCCCCTCCCCAACCCTGACCAGAGCTCCCCTCTGCTGTGCAGCCTTGGCCAGAGGACATAAGTCAGGACTGACTGGTGATGGCCACTGGCATCTCTGCCTGAGGAAAAGTCTGTGATCGCAGCCTGTGACAGCTTGAGCTGCCCGGGGAATGGGGAGCCACCCCATGAGAGGCGGCCAGCCTGAGTGACCTGGGCAGGCCCTCTGTGGCAGTGAGGGGGCGAGGCGCACCTGATCAGATTCTGCTTCACACACCCTCACCTGGCCTCTGCTGGGCTCAAGCTTGGGACAGGAGGGCTGGAGGGGACCCAGACTCACTTCTTGTCCCCAGAGGAGTACGAGGGACATCATGTGTCCATGGAGCAGGGCAGGAGGAAGGACCCAACTACCCCTTTTTCCCAGGGATTGCTTTGCTCTCCCAAATTAGAGGTCCCAGCTCTGCTTGAGGAATAAGTCAGGCACCCCGTCACAGGGACAGCACATGTGATCAGTCACCCACTTCTCCTGGACCCCACTGCTGGAGCCACCAGCAAGACACTCCCAGCTTCAAAGAACCTGGGTCCATAAAAAGATTAAGAGGCAGCCAAGAGTACTTCCTGGGTTAAAAATGATGTTAAAAACACACCTGGTTCTGCACACCTCTGGACGGTGTCGGTCCCGAGGGCTGCTATGCTATTATGCAGTTTCAAATTAAGACAACAGATGCCACTGTGCACCTGTGAGGGCGTCCAAGTCCTGAGCACTGACACCTAGAAGTGGGGGGGCACAGGGACAGGCAGGCAGGTGTGCCGGGACCCTAGAGTACACACGCACGAGAGCTCACGCACATGGAGAGGAGAGGTAGCCTGATCCCTGAGGAGCTGGGTGCGACTGGAATCCACCCAGCAATCATGCAGAATTGGAACATGTCGGTCCACAGAAATCCACGCGATGTTTATAGCAGCTTTCTCTGCCATTGCCAAGCCTTGGAAGAAACCAAGCACCCTTCAGTTGGTTAGTGGATAAATCAACCGTGGCAGATCCAGAGAGTGGAGTCTCATCCAGCGTGAAAGCAAGCAAGCTTCGCTGCTGAGCAGGTGTGCAGGAAGCCAGGGCACGTCACCCAGTGAAGGGAGAAGGTCTGCAGCTTTGGTTCCAATAGTGACAGGTAGAAGGCAGAACTTGGATCCAGCAGAGAGATCCAAGGATGGCTGGGAGCCGGGTAGGACCTGGAGGGTCCCGGGCACCTGCAATGGCAGCTGCCAACTTCACACATCATCCAAGCCAACGGAAGGCACAACCCCAGGACCAAGCCCCAGCATACTCTGGACTCTGGGGACAGTAATGTGATACCTTGGGGAGCTGATCTATCGTGTGGTGAGGCTCAGGGTAGAGGTCTGGGCTGAGCAGGAAGTGCCCATCGGGACTGGCCCAGGAGATGCAGAAGGTGGTAGCCAGGACCCAAGGAGGCAGAGATGGTCACTCCAGACAAAGGGGCAGAGCCACTGGATTCCATCCTGGGAAGACAGGGTGGGCTTTCACAGTGAGCTGACAATGGGCCTACATCTTACAAAACTCAGAGACAGTGGAGAACCATCACAGAGCAGCCGCAGATCCCCAGCGGTGCTGCTGAGGCCCACGGTGCCTGCTGTCCTGCCTGGAGACCTCTCTCCCAGGGCTTGGGGACCGCTCCTGACACCTGCATGCAGGAAGCCTTGCTCGGCTCTGAGGCACAGAGAGCATTTCTGGGGTTCTGGTGGCGGTTCTGACTGCTGGAACTGACTTCTGGCACTCCTGCCCACTTCTCCCTCTGCCATCTCCATCCCTACAGGGCTGGGGGCTCCTGCCTTTCTCCCTCAGTACTGGTGGCAGGAAGGCTCTCCACGTGCTGCCCCAGGAGTCCCGTGACCACCCAGGTTCCATCAGGAAGCGGCAGGCTCCACATCCCCTGTATGTCTGCTGCTGCTTGGATCTTCCCTGTCCTGGGCTCCAGGGGCTGACGGGTCCAGCTGAAGCCACCACCTGTTGACAGCAACCCCCCATCCTACCTTGGCCCCCGCAGCTGGACACCAGGCCAGAGGAAAGGCTCAGCAGAAACGGCCATTCAGTAGGGGAAGAAAAACACACTCATTCTCACCAGCTGCTAATTGTATAAAGCTGATCTCAGGGGGAGCCCAGGAGATGGAAGAGCAGGCCCAGGGACTGCTGTGGGGCCAGGGTAGCTCCAGAGGGAGAAAAGTGGCCCTGTAGAGGACAGAGGCCTCAGCCATGGGGGCTGCAGACGCCAGGGTCTGGCCCGACTGGAGCTGGGCCATGCCATCCAGTGCTGCAGACATGGGAGGACAGGCCTGTGCTGCAGCCAGGGGAGCAGGGCTGCCACCTGCAGTGCCACAGCTGGTGGGTTCTCGGGGCTTCCTGAAAGGCAGAGGGAGCCCCCACGCTCTGTCTTCCTGGGAGGCCCCCATTCGCTCCTGAGGGAGAGGCAGTCCAGCAGCCTCCCCTCCCGTCCAGGTGCAGAAGAGTGCCTGCTCTCCTCTAGCCTTGCGTTCCGGGCTCTGTTTCAGCGCAAAGGTCTGGTTTGCTTTTTCTTCACGTGTTAGTTTCACTCTGGTTGTTCCCTCCCCGCTGCTTCCCCAGGGCCAAGGGGCATCTGGCACCTGCTCCCTGTGCCCTCTGGACCCCCAGGCATGGGCGCTTTCAGGGATTCCCGCACTCCAGCCCTGATCACCTCTGTGCCACGCCCAGCCGCGCCACAGGGCACATGCAGCCCCCCACTCCAGGCCCTGGGAGCGTCCCACACTCGCTCTGCCTGGCTGTCCCCAGTGTCTTTCCTTGATGACCTCGTGGCGTTCCCCACATTTGTGGGGCAGCCTGGCCCTGGTCCTGGCCCTAGCCCTTGAGCCCCACGGGAGGAAGCCGCAAGCACCAGCAAGGAAAGGCGCCTGAGGTGGGGCCTGGAATGCCCTCTACCTGGGGGGCAGCGGGAGCTGCAGGGCCCAGCGCAGCACAGGACTTTGGGTGTGACAACGCAGAGCAGGACGGCCCTGGGCAGCGTTACCCTGAGCGGAGCAGGAGGTCCACAGCTGCCACCAGCAGGCACTCTGCGTCTTCTACAGCACAGACACAGCGATGCTGCCTGCCCAGGACACAAGAGTAGGCAGGGACCCCTGGGGTCCCTCTGCGGGGCACACAGTGAACACTGGGCTCCGGCAGCCTTTGCTACCAAGCAGCCTCGCGGCCCTGCTGTCACAGCAGTGCCCACCACACCGTGGGTGGGGCACATCCTGCAGGGTTCTCCAGAGAGCTGGATGCAAGGGTTCCCCGGAAGTGGAACCATCGCACCCCCATTTCACGCCCATGCCACCCACTCGGAGGCTGCCCCCCACCAGAGCCAGGCCGCAACGCCTGAGGGCTGGGAAGGCTCTGGCAGTAGCACAGACAGCCGCACAAGGCACCAAGTAGCGTGGAGAGCGCCTGACAGGGGACAGTACCTGAGGGACAAAAGGTACCTCTGCAGCGACTGACCTCAAGACAGAGAACCACAGGGTATAATCCAAATACCCAATGCATGTCTAAATTTAGAAAACGACCACAATAAAAAATGACGGCCCTGTGGCAGGCTCTCAGAATACACCCCTCGCTCGGGCCTCCACCTCCGGCCATCGTGCCACCTTCTGAGATGGTCTGGGGGCCTCTTTGTGCCACAGTACTGTGGCTGCCCCGGCGGTCGGAACTGATTTCAAAGCGTTTACCTTTCGCGGTCATTTTGACTCTGAGGAAGAGCAAGGCGGGCGAGGACGTGGCGATTCAGGAGACTGCCTTCCTCTGGATGACTCTGCACCGCCATGTTCATTACATTTTGTTGTCCCACCACATAAAGGCATTAGAAAAGATGTGCAGGACCACTTCAAAAAATGGCGATAAAGATGAGACTGGTGTGTCTGAAGATGGGGGGTATCTCGAGGGGGATGAATGGCAATGTGTCTTTTACTATAACTCTTTTTACTTGAACATTCACTGCATTTTTGATCACCCCTTGTGTTAACTACCTGACAAATTATAATTTTAATGGATCTCGAAGAGTTCCTGGAGAATAGAAATGAATAATATAATAAACCAGGAGAGCAATAGATGAACTAAATGAGAACTTCAACAAAGAAATATAAATTTTTAAAAAGAACCAAACAGGAATTCTAGAGCTAAAGAATACAATGGAAGAAATAAAAAATACTATTAAAAAAGAAAAACCTTCAGCAGCTAGGTTGGCAAACAAACAAAAGGAATCTGAAAGCTCAAACAGGTCATTTCAAAGTTTTCAATCAGAGAAGAAAAACGAAAAAGATCGAGGAGAGGGAGGGGACAGAACAACTGAGGTATGTGTGCCAGTTCCTATGGTGATGTAATCATTATGTAACAAATATTTACAAATAAAAATTTTTTAAAGGAGTGAAGAGGGGCCGGGGAGATAGCTCCACGGCACAAGTGCCTGCCTGGCAAGTGCAAGGTCATGGGTTTGAACCCCAGTCCTGCCAAAAACAAAAAATAAAACTACCTCCAGAAAACCTCCTTCATCCTGGGTGCAACTTTTGGGGCTGGGGAGATAGCTCAGTGGCACAAGTGCCTGCCTGTCGAGGAGCGAAGAAAGCCTAAAGGGCACACGGAGCCCCATGGAGGAAACCAGCACACCCTAAGGCAGTCCCGGAGGAGGTAAGACAGAGAGTGCCGTGGGCATGCTTGAGTAAGTAATGGGTGAGAACTTCTCAAATTTTGGAAAGAAAGTGGACGCCCAGTTTATGAATCTCAAAAGTCTCTAAATAGGATCAATCCAAAGGAGACTATATAATCAGGTCATCAAATTGTGAAAATCAAAGACAAGAGAATTTTGAAAGAATAGAAAAGTAAGTTTTTACCTAAAACAGGACTCTCAGAACACTATCAGCAAATTTCTCAGAAGAAATATTATGATCAGGTGAAAGGAGAGTTATGAAGTACTAAAAGACCACAAAGGAAGGGAAGAAAAAGAAGGAAACGGAAAGGCATCCTGCTAAGCAGGAAAACCACACCCAGCAACCGCATCCTTTGAAGCTTTCTTATTAAGGGAACTACACAGTCTCTCCCAGGTGGCATAAAAGAAAGCATGCAAGGAGACACATCGCCACTGGATGTGGCTTACCAAAGTGGTGTAAGGGAGCTCTTGGGGTTGAGATAATGCCGTGCTGAGCCACACATCTCACTGGGCGCAGGGACTGCGGAAATGCAGGATAGGGTCGCGCTGTCATGATGGCATGGGAATTGCTCTTAACTTTAGTATCAAAGCTGAAAGTACAGATGTATTCACGGTTACATAATGTAAAAAGAAAAGAACTGACCACAGGGAGTAGTATCAGAGTTAGTTACACACAAACCTTATGATGACCAGCTAGAAGGAAACCTATTATGGCCATGAAAGATAAAAAGATGAAGATTGAAAGCACAAAATCTCAGAGTTTTAAAGAGGGAAAAAGGGTGAAAAGTGAGAAAGAAGGAAAAGAGGTTTTAAAACTGCAAAACAAACAGAAGCATTTAACAAAATAATTAATTGTAAGTCTTGATTACCAATCATACAATGAAAAAAATAAAATAAAATAGTATTCAAAAAAGATCCCTCACCTTTGTATCTATAAGAGACTCCTGATAGGTTTAAGGGAAAACATAGGCTAAAAGTGAACAGGCAGAAAAGATAACAGTACCCCAAAAAGCAGAAGGTCATATAGGTATTAGGCAAAGTAGACCTTAAACCCAAAGTCATACTTATAGGCAAAAGTCATTACAAATGCAAAAAGGGGGGCAGCCTGATAGCTCAGCAGACTAAAGCACCTGCTTAGGCAGATGCAGCGGCTGGGGTTCAATCCCTAGTGTGCTGTGCCAGCCCCACCTGCAGGGTGTGCTGAGATGGCGATTGAGACTGGGCATGGTGGCACACACCTATAATCCCAGAACTTTGGGAGGCTGAATATAGGAGAATCACTATGAGTCTGATCTATGTAGTGAGACCCTGTAGACCCTGTCCTAAATACAGGAAAAAATGCAAGAAGAATTAATTGAACAGAAATATAAAAAATATATATAAATGCAGTTGCCCAACATCAGAGCATGCACAGATGTTGACAGATATGAAGGGAGACATTAACAGAAACGTAGTAGTAATGAGGGACTTCAGTGCCCCACTGATTGCAGTAGAGAGGACATCTAAAATCAATTTTAAAAGAAATAATTGGCCTGAAAGGTTACAAACCAAGTATCTGTAAGAAATACATATAGAACTTTCTATCCAGCTGCAAAATAAACCTGCTCTTGAGTACATCCAGAATATTCTGCAAAGAGATCTCATGTGAGGTCCCAGAAAGTCTTCTCAAAATAAGGAATATTGAAGTCAACCTAAGAATGATCTCCATGAAGGATGGAATGAAGTTAGACATGGTAATAGAAATAAAGCTGGAAAATTGATAAATATGTGGAAGTGGAATAGCAGGCGCTCCTGAACTGGGCCAAAGAGAAAATCAGAAGCAATGTAAGACATACCTCAAGGCAAACCATCTTGAAATCCTAACATTCCAAGATCTTGAGGAATACAACAAAAACAGCACAAAAAGAAAGTATAGTGATAAAATCAAGATTGAAGGAGAAAAAAGTGCCTAATTTATACCTCAGTGCACCAGAAAGAGGAGAACAAATTCAGATCAAAGTTAGCAGAAGGAAGAAAATAGTAGATCAAGGCAGAAGATGTCAAGTAGAAAATACAAGACAAGGGTCTGGGAGAGCTCAGTGGTCTAAGCACCTGCCTGGCAAGCACAAGGACCTGGATTTGATCCCAGGTACCACATGCCATGCCAGCCCTGGAGGCCAGGAGAGCCACGCTAGCCACCAAAACTGGGCATGGTGGTTCACACCTGTAATCCCAGTGCTGAGGTGGCTGAGCCGGGAGGATTGCTATGAGTCTGAACTGCATACCAGGACCCTGTACCAAATAAATAAATAACACAATAGTAAAATATCTAAAACTGAGATCCTTTTTGAAAAATAAAAATTGACAAACCGTTGACTAAACTAAGAAAGACTCAAGTAAATAAAATGAGAAATGAACAGTAAGGCATAATAGATGCTTCATACAGTACAACTGATGCCTCAAAAATTTTTAAAACCTATTGAAACTGAATCAAGAAGAAACTGAGGGGCCAGCCAAATAGCTCAGTGGACTAAAGTGCCTGCAAGCAGGTACAGGGAATGGAGGTTGGATCCTAGGGCCTGCTGTGCCAGCCCTGCCCCCGAGGCAGCTGAGCTGGCAATTGAGACTAGGCATGATGGTGCTTGCCTATAATCCCAGCTCTTGGGCAGCTGTAAACAGGTGGATCACTACAAATCTGATCTAGTAGAGAGACCCTGAACACCCTGTGGACTCTTCCCTAAAATACAAAGGAAGAAGAAGAGGAGGAGGAGGAGGAAACTGAAAGGACAAATTACCAATAACAAGATTAAGTTAATCATGAAACCTCCCAACACATCAGAAGCCTAGGTGCCCTCATGAGTGAGTGCTACCAAACATGCGAAAAACTAACGTCAAGACTTCTTGAAGTCTTCCAAGAACAGAAGGAATAAAAGTACCAAAGTCATTTAATAAAGCCACTTACCTTGACACCAAAACCAGACACTATGTAAAATGGAAACTAGGAGATCAAAAATCTATGAAATGCTTGCAAACTGTTACAGTGTAGATGTGTGTGTCTCCCCAGAGCCGTGTATGCTCATGGGCTGGGCTTTGTGCGCCACAGCTGACCTGTGGTCAGGAGGTGGTGCCTCCACGTGGGGGTGGCCAGAGGGTACAGCTCCCTCTGGCTTCTCCCTTCACTGTCCACTTCTTGGTCACTACGATGTGAGCAGTTTCCCTCCGAAGCAAGCCCGTCTGTCACACCACCTCTGCGTTGGAGCGAGTGAACTAGGGACTGTAGCCATGGGGAGTTAGAGACAGGAACTCGGTCTCAGTGACAAGGAAAATAGCTAAGTTTTCGTTGCTAAGAGGAAGGTTGATGCTGACAGTACTTGATCATGGCATTTAGAAGTCTGAAACCGGTTCACAGGAGGAGTTTGGAAAGGCCTGGATGTGCCAGCTAGGGAATCCGTAACTGCCATTAGCAGAGCTGGATGGGCAATTCTGCTTATATTTTAGAAAGCCAAATACCAATACAAACACCGACAGTGTCAGGCTCAGGAGGGTTGCTGTAAACAAGGATTTCACTGGCAGTTGGACTCCAGGCCATGTGTGTTATGCTTTGGTAGAAAACTTGCACACATTTCGTTCTTCTCCTGAGGGAGATAGCATTTAAGAGTAGTCGACCAATCTGTTAGAATATGTTCCAAGAGATTGCAACATTCAAGCTGTGGCATGCATACTGTTTTCTCATTTTAGGGAGATTTGTGTTTAAAAATGGGATCAGGAAGCCCACTTGAAAAGTTCTCATTTCCCCAGAAAAAAAGCACTTGCATAGCTAGAGGAGAGGAGAGCTTGGCTGCTAGGGTTATCATTAAAAAGAGAAGCCATGTACTTGGTATGGGGCAATAGGAATGACTCCTGGAAGGCGTCTCAGAAGCCATAAGACCTTGGCTTTTGCAGAGCCAAGAGTACAAAAGTGAAGGATTTTGCTTTGAGGAAAGAATCCCAGGGCATCTTGCTTGGGAAAAGTCTACTAGGGAGTTGGCTTCCCAGGATTCAGTTCCCAGTGGTCAGCCAACTAGGAGGCTCTTCAGCTATGATCTCAGGAGGCCCCACTAACCCTCAAGCTGGTGGCAGAACTTAATGTCACTCATGTTGTACTGGCCCTGCAGGCATCCGGATTCAAGTATTGTGAAAGCAGGCTGTCTAGCTGGGGAACTTGGGGACAAGCCCTACACCTGGCGGGTGGTTTTCCTCATTGCGATGGTTACCCTTGATTTTGAAGGGTAAGGCACACTTCTGGGCGTGGCTGGGCGGATCATGGAAGCATGCATACAGCACTGTATCTGGTCACTGTCCGCTCCCTTTTGGGCACTACCTCCCCTGCTCCACTTTCCCAGCACCATGAAGAGAACGGCTACGCTGCACTGGGCACTTGCACCAAGAGATTCCTGCCCTGGAGCCAGCAGAGCACAAGCCGACACCACGAGCCAATACAGCCTCTCTGCCTTTACATTATTGGTGTGGGCACTTAGCCCAGGGATGGGAAAGTGATGGATAGAATTAGAGGGAAACAGGCGAGTGAGGAAGACAGCAGGGGAAGGGCCAGGTCATCTCGATGGATGTGCCCAACCACGCAGCACACAGGCGTGTTACCAAGGCGGAGTCAGTGGTTCCCTGGAACCCTGAAGGAGTCTGTAGTTTCCATGTCCTCACAAGGGAGCCACTGACTGAGCCCAGCCCGCCCCAAGGAGGGCATGGGCCACCCATGGATCTAGTGATATCTGCACCCTTATGTGAAATTCTTCTGTCTAGAGCTTTTTTCCCTCCTGAGTCCTCCATTCCAAGTTCTAAAAGGTGAGGTGGACCCAAGCCTGGGATTTCTTGGCCTCTGTGAGTGAATGTAGGAGGTGAGACCTTGCTTTACAGGTCCTGAGATTCTCAGGTTGGCTCTAGGTTCCTCCTTCAGAGAGCAGGTCTAGGCCCGACAGCCTCATAGTTGGCTCTGGTTAAAGGTTCCCTGAGCCTAGTAGCTTTCCTAGGAAGCAATGGAAACATATACTAAGCCTTAACAAGAGCCCCTCCCTCCAAACTACAAAAGGCCACAAAATCCAGGGTGGGGCAGGGCAGATCTCTTCCTGCCCCTTGGATGATGGCTGATTTCTCTGTGGCTTGAAACTGCTGCAGCTGCCTGGGAAGGAGCAGCACCCCAGTGTGAGGCAGCAACTTGGAGGTTCATTGTGAACATGGGCACCCAGCCCTGAGCACATGAGCCGAGCCGCAGGGCAGGAAGCTTTGTCATCGGACTTTGGCCTTTACATTTCCATCCTTGCCTCCTCCTCCATGTCCCAGGATGAGATCTCTGGGTTCATAAATCTCTCCCTGTGGACTCTCCCAGCTGTTGGAATGTTTGTAGTACTTGGGCATCGCTGGCCCTCCAAGTTCTGGCCCCTTGCATGGGCACGGGGTGAGGGCGACTGCTCACAGGGCCTCTGAAGTCTCTCCCGGCCCAGTCACTGTACAACCCCAGGGCCACCTTCTGGGGCAGACTCTCTGGCCTGGGGGAACACAAAGGTCACTCAGGGGTGCAGGGGTGGTGTCTCAGCTACTTTTCTCTCTCGTTGCTGAGCCAAATATACCTGACCCCTAAAATGAAGGAAGGAGAGGTTTATTGAGCTCACGGTTTGTGGAGGTTTCAGCTCACAACCAGCTGGCTCCAAGGCAGAGCGGCATGGCACGGGGCAGCAGGTGATGGTGGCAGGAGACAGCAAAGCAGTAAGAGCAACAAGGGAGGAGCCCGAGAGAAGCCACTTTTTGTCCCTTACGCTGTGTGCAGATGACGGCTCCGGGGTGGTGCACCACTCACACCCATCAGCCCAGTACTGGACCGTAAGTCAATAGCAAATGCAAACAGCCCACCCCACGCATGCAAGAGGCTTTGGGTGACATCTAGACACAAAGAATTATGGTGGGCAGGGGACATGAACTCCTGTGCGTCCGGCGGGGAGCGTGAGGGCTAAGCTTCACCTGAGGCTCCTCGTGCTGGGAGAGAGGCCTCCTCCCTCAGGTGCTGTTGCATTATGCAGGGTCTCCACTGGGGAGGAAATGTGTTCTCTCTTTCTTTTTGCTACACAGTTCATGAATCATGGATCAAAACACGCTCCTCTTCAGCAGGTGTCTGTTAGTGTAATTTCTGGCCTCAGACGATTGTTAGATGTTTCCGCTGCTTGCTTTTGATCAGCCCCAGTGCCAGGTGGTGAGGGGGGGCCTGCGGGGTGCTGGAGCGAGGGCACTTGCAATGGCAGCTTCATTCCTGGGCGTCTCTGTGGGGTGTGGGGACCACACGGGCATCCCATTGGTTACTCTGCAGTTCTAAACTATAAAGCTCCTAGGTGAAGCCTCAAGCTGCACACCCCAGGGAGTGGTTCCACCTCCTCCTCTAGGGCTGGTCATCCAAAGCAGCCTCAGATGTCATCCCAACTGTGAGGACAGGAAATAGCCTGGGAGCCGTGTTGCCTGCTAAAGGCATGGCTAAGTCTCTTGCAGGGCTGGCTCCACACAGGGTGCAGCACTTCCACCCCAAAGTCTGCAGGACGGAGACCCGGGCTGAGGCTGAGGTCTTGGGCAGGGAGCCAGGCTAGGGTGGAGACGAATGGAGCTGGAAACCCCAGAGAGCATGGACAAAGCCAAGACTCCCCGGGGTGGGTCTGAGCAACCCAAGGCCAGGTGGCTGCACGAGTCTGTGGTGGTTCACCCGAGGGACAGGGTTGAGGATGAGGTGGGGGCTCCCCAGGGCCGCTGTGCCTTGGGGTGCATGCTCTCTGCTACAGATGACCGTGTCCTTCTGGTAAGCAACGTAAGAGCTCAGGGCACAGGGGCCACAGTGGGCACAGAGTGGCCCCCACAGAGTCACCCAGCTGGCCCCTCCAAAGTGCCAGCACCCAGCGAGGAGCGGACACCGCATGCCAGCCTGCTCAGCCAGAGCCTGGGCTGTGGGCTCCCGGGCTGGAGCCCCTGCTGCCGCTCTGCCGCCCTCTTGCGCTGGCACCACCTGCAAGATTGGTTCAGCTTCCCACCACCTGCTGCCAACTTTCCCTGGCACCCAAATTCAGCCTATAGACACCAGGGATGCGCTTGGCTCTCTGGAGAAGCAGAGCCAGGTGGAAGCATCAACACACCTGCGGAGAGACCTGACCCAAGGGGCTGGCTCTGTGATGATGGCTGAGAAGTCCCAAGACCTGCAGGCAGCCAGAAGGAGGCCCAGCAGAGCTCTCTTCCTCCACCTCGTGCCCCTCCATGCACCATGGGAGGCCCCTCTTGCTCTGCTTGGCCTGGTTTCGTTCTCCATGTTCCTAGTCCCTACAAGATGCCCATACCAGCAAACCTTGCCACCAGCCATCTCTGTTCCTCCACCCCGCCCTACAGCACCCTCCTGTCTTCCTGGGACCGCACAGCTGGGTCTCTGCTGTCCATCCCAGAGTGCTGCCTCCCCATTGTCCCCTGTCCTTGCCTCCCCCATCTCCACACTCTCCCTACCGGTTCTGTGCTCCAACTCTGAAGCAGATTCTGGTCCACCACAGATAGGAACCCCAACCCCTTAGGGCAGTGTGAGGGATCCAGATGGACCCTGGGGACAAAGGTCTGGCAATGGAAATGTTCTGGATGTCCCCTGTCTGTCTCACAAGTCAGGCCCATAGGAGCAGGTGGCACAACCATCTGACTCCTTGTGATGGAAAAGGCGGGGGGAGCAAGGACATCGCAACCAGCAAGACAGCTCCCCAACAGTGTCAGCAAGGACAGGCAGCCAGAGAAGCATCAAGCTATGTCTTGAGGGGCAGGCCACGTATCCAGGGATCCACCTCGTGTCTTTGAGCCTTTAACTGCAGAAGCAACACAGTGCAAGGACCCAGACAGGATGAGCAGCCCTTCCTGCAGCTGCCTACCCTGAAGGACCTCCAGCAAGCTGGGTCCACCTGCAGGTGGGACACAGGTGAAAATGTGTGACGGGCCTGCCTCCAGCAAGCAGAGCTGGCCCTTGGGATGGGACGGCTGGGTGGCCACTAGAAGGCAGAGCAACAGTGGTGCCAGGATGTCCTATCTTGGAGAGCCACAGCTCCACAGCTTGGGGTTTATGTGACCTTGAGGGGGCCACACAAGGGGCTCTGGTGGCCTGCATGCCTGCCACAGAGGGACAGGCTCTGCAGTATCCGGGCGCTCAGGCTGTATACACAGGAAGGTCCCTCAGGCCACACCTCTGGGCTGGTGAGGAATTTCAGCATACCCTGCTCACTGCACTGGCTGACTTGTTCTGAATTCTATAGCTATTTAGTGAACTGATTAATTATAAAGTAAAATGTTAGCTCCAGAGCAAGTGCTAGGATCAGCAGGGCAGTAAGCTGGACACAGGTGAACACCTGTCTTCAGGAGCCCCTGGAGTGATGATGGCCTGACCCAGGGTCCTAAGGTCTGTCTAATGGGTCTCTGGATGGGCCTGGGCATGGCCTGTCACCCTGCTGGGTCATTCTCAGTCATCCCAACACAGCTTAGCCCAGGCCTCCCCCTGCCGGGCTTCGCCTGTGGCTAGAAGCTTATTAAATTTTCAGGACTACTGGTCTACCTAGAGCTGTGTCTTTTCTATTTTTAATGTCTTCAGCTTATCAAACCTGCATAAGGCAACGCACTCACAGCTAAAGGTCTCTGTCTCCCAGCAATTTGTAATTTTTTCCTGTTAATTTCCCAGCAATAGGTGAAGAGTAGGAAGGAATGAGTTGAAATAAATGAACTTTCAGATTACATGGCTCTGTGTCTTAGGAGAGGGAAGATGGGATCAGAGGAGCTTTGCCCAGAGAGCTTCCCTGACAGACTTCCTGTGACGGGTTAAAGACCAAGTGAGATCCTGTACAAAGAGGGCTTTAATCCAGCCTCAGAGGGGAGGGGCCAGGCAGCTTCCTCGGCCCAGACCCCTCCTGGCACCAGCGCAGGCCAGGAATCTAATTAGAGGCGCTTAGCAGAGTAGTGCCTGATTTCAGAGTATAGAGCACTACTGGCAGAGCCCTGCTGCAGTAATTTGACCTCTGGGCGGAGATGCTGTCCTGAGGGTTGGAGACCGGCTCCCCAAGCACGGAAGACCAGGTGGCGACTGGCAGGGTCTGCATGTCTGTACCAGCCATTCTGGTGCTAATCCATACACGTCAGCCGAAGTCACCAAAGCCTGCCCAGACCTCCATGGCAAGAAACAAGGCATCTGAGACCTGTGGGGGAGACCTGTGACCCCATGTTAAAACAAGGAGGTCACCCAAAGCCCTTCACCTGTTTCTCCTGGTTAGCTCAGACTTTCATGAGTTGTTCATGGAACACAGGGGAGCCCTCGAGCCTCTACTGAGAGCTCAGTTTCCTTCCAATCACCGTGAGCCCTGAGTCCCAGGACCCAGTGGGGTCTGAGACCACAGAGCTGCGAGCAGAGTTCACAAGTTGTCCTGGAAATGCTCAGAAGCCATGTGAGGAGGAGCTGTGGGGTCAGAATGCGCCAGAAGCCAGGGCTGGGAGAATGCAGTGCAGCAGTCCAAGAGGACAGGACCCCTATGGAACCAAGTGTGGCCAGGGGACCACACTGCAGTTGGTAGCACCCAGGTGAAAGGAGAGGGGACACACGGAAGTGAGAAGCCCCACCCAGCTGGCCATCCCTAAGCCAGTGCACGGAAGAGGCCTTGGCCATAGAAGAGTGGCACAAGAGAGGGCAGAGGTGTCCAGCCCAGGCTCTGCAGAGCTGATGCAAGCAGAGCTGACACAGGCACCCTCACCTCTGCTCCCCACAGGAGACTCCCGCCTCAGATCCAGAGTGGGCTTCCGACACCACACATGCACCTGGGAGCAAGGACCCGCCCACACTGGGCACTTGCAAAAGAGCCCGGTGAGACCACACTCTGGCCAGACGGGGACCGAAACCAGTTAGGGAGCACAGTTCTAGAAAATCCCCCTCGGCGTTGTTCATTTGACAACATATGCCAGTTCAATCTAGCTTATGCTGAGTGGGGATACACCATTCAATTTAGGTAGTGGGGTCCTAGGGATTGAACCTGGGGAGCACTGAGCTACAGCCCTAAGTGCCTGACTTATTTTTTCCTGTATTTGACAGGATGTCAGTAAGTTGCCCAGACCACCTTGGAATTTTGATTTTCCTGCCTCAGCTCTCTGCATAGCTGGGGTTAGAGATTGTACAATCACATCTGCCAAGCCCCAGCACTTTGGCCTCCTAGATTCCCACCGTCACTGCCATGCAGCGGGCAAACAACGTCCTCTCCTCTGCTGGACACACACATGACACAACCCTCTGAGACACGCTGGAGCAAGGAGTAGAGAAGACAACGGTGGGCAGGACAGGAAATTCAAGAAAGCACATTCACTAAGATCAGAACAAAGACAACAGGCAGGGAAACAGGATCTGCATGGTGATGCTCAATCACTGCTAGCCACAAGACAGTTAACAGAACAGAGTGCTGCCTGGGAGAAGGCGGGGGCATCCAGAGCCTTAACCTAAGTACCTAGCGCTACCCTGAAGATGACCAACCACCAACGCTATACCAAATATCTGTGCCTTCCAGAGCCATGACCTACAGTAGATCCAACCATAACCTTAATCTTAACCCCAACCCCAACCCTAACCCTAAACTTAATACCAACCCTAAACCTAACTCAAACTCTAACCCTAACTCAAACCTTAACCCTAACCCTAATCCTAACCTTAACCCTAACCTTAACTTTAACCCTAAACCTTAAACCCTAAACCCTAAACCCATAATCCTTAATCCTAAATTTAACCAAACACATAACACTAAGCCCTCAAAATAACCCTGAATACTAGCAAACTCACCCTAACACAGCATAGAGGAAGTTCCTGGGACCAGGTTATGGTGACCTTCCACATCAACTAATGCTAACCCTAACCTATAATCCCAAACCTAAAACCTAAACTCTCTAAACACAAATCAACTCCAGGTCACCCAGCCTGTGTGTCCCAGCAGAGAAAGCCCCATGTGAGGCCCACAGGAAGGAGGTGCAGGGCTCTGCAGCAGGGCTGGGTGCCTGTGGCTATGTCCAGCACAAATGCCTAGCCAGGTTGAGATCTCAGGGACCTCCTGGGCTCGCATGGGGAGACCGTGGGGGGAGTGGCCATTCTGGGCCCTGCAGCCCCACAATCCAGGGCTATGCAGCTGTGACCTGCAGGTCACTGGGACCAGCATGGGGATGGAATAGCAGCCCTGTCCCTCCCTCTCTGGGCCAGGCTGAGGGACTTAGGGTGCTGGCATGACCCAGGCTCCCTGGGGCCTTTGCCCTGAGCTGGCCAGCTGTGCGTGGCACTCACCCACAGCCCAGGGCAGAAGATGCTTGGTGAGCAGGGTCTGCCTCACCTGCCTTTGTGGGCTCTCGTGTGGGCACCATGAGTGGGTGCAGCCCCTCCTCTTGGGGCCGCTGTTTTGAGCATAAAGCCAGAGCACAGAAGGAGCCCCAGACTGGGGAGGACCTCCATAGCCACACGAAGAGTCACAGCTCGGGAGCCTTGCTCCATGCAGCAGAAGGGCCAGGGTCCGTGGGTGTGGGGTGTGGTCACACACGGGCCTGTGTGGGCTGGCTGGGATCGGCGGCTCCATCACACCTGAGAGGTCTGTTTCAGGCAGGAAACACAGAGGATGAGGTGATTCTGTGCAGACCCGATGCCGTCTTCTCATTCCTGGAGGACGGCAGGGTGAGGCCAGGCTGAGGGAGCCCCAGGCAGCAGGGCAGCAGGGCAGCAGGGCAGCAGGGCAGCCTGGCATGGGGAGCTGTCTGCAGAGACAGACTGGTGGGAAGGAGGGATGGGGCTTGGCCCTGACCCCAGTGAGGGACTCTGGAGGTACAGGGACCCCAGGGAAGCTCGTCACTCCTGCAGGCAATTAGGGGAGAGTCAGGCTGTGTGGAACAAGCAATTAATTACCAGCAAGCTCGAGAGGAATCGGAGTCTCTGGTGAGCAAGCAGATGTCACGGTTTCATCAGAAACGAGCAGAGGAATGGAGTGGAAGGCCAGGGAGGGGGCTGGACACAGGTGGGGTGGGGGAAGAGTGTTGACTAGGAGAGAA
>PVKN010015501.1:0-18476 GCA_004027915.1 Capromys pilorides | reverse complement strand
TTCCAGACAGAATGTGAATCAGAAGTTTTGTAGCTCTTCTTTAAAAGCCAGAGCAGTTGACATGTCAGGGAGCAAGGGCATAGAACATCTCCCAGACCCCCAAACAGAGTTCCAGAGGAGCACATAGTGGCTGAGTACAGGCACTTCCCAGTGTGATATTGTGTATTCAAGGAGGTAGTGAGTGCCCATTCCTGAGATGTTCATCAGGAGTATGAATGCCCACCCAACCTGCATGTTTCAGAAGGGAGAAAACTGGCAGGTGAGCTGCCAACCTGAGATTTCCCTATTAGTCCTGAAATCAAATATGCACTAAAGGGTTGGCTTGCATCCTTCTTCTGTTACCACCAGTTCCTAAGCTGCAGGATGCAGGTCCATGCCAGCCCTTGGATGCTTGACCCTTGGAATAAGGATTATTTATACCCTCCTGCCTGGGGTAAGGGAGGAGAGGGTAGGGAGAAGGCTAGAGTTCTATGAGGGCCCCAGAGCCTTAGAGAAGAGCTGAGGGCAGGCAGGGGAGTTCAGTACCTTTTCTGGTAGAGAGGCAGCACAGTTGTGCCCAGGATATAGTAGGTGATGACAGCACACACCACCATGGCCACTCCCAGGCAAAGTGCACGTGTCTCTCCCCGCTTCTGGGCCATCACCAGCTTCTTCCCCATGTCCTCTGAGGGCAGCAGTCATTGCTAGGGCCATAGAGGCATCAGAATTGAAGTTAGTCCAAGTGACAGGTAAACCATAGGAAAGGGAACAGGCAAGAGGGCAGTTCCAGTGTTGTTCCTGTCATTGCAAGAAGTTCCTATTGCAGCTCCCAGAGGGCTTCTCTTTTTGAACCCTCCCCACCCAAAGCCTCCCACCAGCTTTGGCAGGTGTCATCATCTCTATTCTGCAGAGGAGAAATCTGTGGCTGAGAAAGGTAAAGTGCCATACCTAAGGTCACGCTGCATATGAAAGGCACAGTAATGGTTGCCCTAAGTTGTTTGTGTTCTGGTCTCTGGAAGCTATAGATACTACTATGTATGGCAACAACTTTGCAGAAATGATTAAATGAAGCATCTTGAGATGTAGAAATTATCTAAGATTATGCATATAGACCATAAAGGGAACCACTGAAGTCCTGACAAGAGGGAAGGAAGGAGAGAGTAGGAACAGAAGAGAAGGTGATGCAACCAGGGAGACAGAGGAATAAGGGACCATGGGCTTCTGGAGGGACAGCATGGACCCTTGGTGACTTTAGACTTTTGGCCTTGAGACCTGTGGGACCGTAGATTTCTGTTACTTCAGGCCATCAGGTTATGTTCATTTGTTACAGTGACCACAGAACCCCAGGAGCAGGTACTTCGTCCTGGTCACTGATATCCATGAGAAACTTAGATCACCTCGTAATTCTCCAGGGCAAGAAATCCAGTGCCAGGTTGTCTGGGCTGAGGGCAGCAGGCAGAGAAGGGGAAGGGTACCCCAGGAGGCAGATTAGCACGGAGGTAATCTCCTCCCTGTAAGAGACCGACCCCTTCACACCTCAGGATCTCCTTCTTACTTGAGGGATGAAGCCACCCTGGGCAAAAGCAACGTGGAAAGGACCTGCTTCCCACTGCTGTGGGTGCGGCTGCCAGGAGGCCAGCAGAGGCTCCTACCCCACCCTGTCCACCAAACACTGAGCCAGGAGCATGAATCTGGACAAACGTTCTCAAGAGAGAGCCCCAGTCTGTGCTACCTAAGCCACAGATCTGCCCTGCTGAGGTCCCTGTCACTTTCCTGTGCATCCTGCAAACTACCCAGGGCCTCTCAATAAACATTTTTGTGGTTATTTTTTTGTTTGTTTGTTTACCTAAGGTAACTGCAATGTATTTCTACTCAAAAGTACCAGAGCATTGGGTTCAGTTCTCTGTGATCCTCCCTTTTAGGAGAGATTTTATCTAGGAATCAGGGAGGACCTCAGTTTCCTTTCCAGGTCCCCAAAGTGATACACACATTATTTTTGTAAATTAGAGAATGTACAGGAGACAAGCAGCCAAAAGAGAATTTTAACAGAGCTCCTTGTATCCTTTCGGGCTCCTCACCTAACTGCGAAGGACTGTCTGGACTGTTTCAAATGTCCGTCGCGAGGTCGTTGACTCCCTCCCTGGCCCAGCAGCTTTCTCCTCCCACTGTCCTGAGTGGGAGAGTTGAGCTCAGTCACCAAGGGTACAACCCTGCCACCGCCTCCTGAGGGCTGGTCCTTCTGCCTTGCTTGACAGAGAAGGCATTCAGTGATAATGTGTCTTTCCTAAGAGAGACATCACAAAGTAACAGTGGGCAAAATTTCCCCCTGCCAAAGACAGATGTCCTATTTGATTCTTTTTTCTTCTGTTTTCTGGCCATGTGAAGTGGGAAAGCCACATCGCTGTCTATGTGGCGTCAGTTTATCAAGCCCATCTAGGTATTCATGGGTAAAGCAGTGTGACCATCGGGGCGTGTGGGAGGCCTTTACAGCCTGCTTTTCAGGGGCTTCCAATTGTCACTGACATCTGACCCAGAAACAATGGGACATACATGGCTTGGGTGCAATGGGAAATTACGTCTTGGGAACATGGGCAAAACTTTTCACGGGGGAGGCTGGTGTGCACTTGCTGGGGTCCCATGTAAAAGGGCTTCTTCTAGCTAATCCGCCTCCTCCCAGGGACAGTCTGCTCTACTTACTGGCTTCCTGCATCCTGCCTGACTGCTGGGCATTGCTGGAGCTGGGAAAGGCAGGAGCCCTGGTCTTGCCAGTTCCAGGTACTCAGGAGGGAAAGAAACAGGATGCCTGTAGGTCATAGAAAGGCCTTGCGCCTCCAGCTTGTCCAGGCTCTGCTGTCTGTAATGCCATGATGGGACCACTACCTATACTAGGGCTATGAGGTTTCAGGGTCATGATAAATCATCCTACACCTATTCCCCCATGTGGAGCTCTGTTTAGAAGTATGATTTAGGTGGAAAGTGGAGATGGGGCATCCACAGCAAAAACCTTCTGGAAAGAGGAACTATGAAAACCAATATTAAGCAACAAACCCTCAGCCTAAACAGGAAGAAGTAGATCTTATCAGTAACGAAAAGAAATTTCAGCTCAGTTCCAAGAACATCCTAGTTTTGAAAGAAGCTGATATTTCTGAACTTTGGGGATGAGGTATACTGTGTAGAAAGGTCACTGTAGATCTGTGCTGGATTTAAGGAAAAATAAAAAAAAATAAAAAAAAAAAAAAAAAGCAAAGGGAGAGTCCTGGATGATCTACTAGTTGGGTTGATGTTCTCTTCCTTAGAAGGACCAGGAACAGCGTACACTGAGGGTTCGGTAGAGCGTGAGGAAAGGGCGGTCTGAGGTCATCAGACATGGGATCAGATCCTGGCTTTGCTGCCTAGCAACCATGTGACTGTAAACAGGAATGATGCTACCTACCTCAAGATCTTATGATGTATTGAACATCACTCATTTATCACTGCAGAAGCCCTTGATAAATGTTATTATTATTAACATAGAAAACCGTGGCAGTTGGGAGCAGAAGCATGAAGCACTCTTGCCAAGCCCATGCATTGGCTCATCCCTCCCCAGGGTGACTGGTGGCAGCACTGGTCCTTATTTCCAAGCCGTTACCTTTCAGCCACTCTAGAAGCTAGGATCAGAGGGCCAGGGCACTCGGCTCCCACAGCGACCTGGCCACTGTGCTACCCCAGCTGACAACAGTCTATAGGCGCAGACACGAGCTCGTCCTGAGTGCACAGCGGGCCAATTGTCAGCCCAGGTCCAGGAAGTTTCCACTGCCCCTTCCTCACCCCATCTCAGACCACTCTCCCTGTCCATCTCCCTTCAAGCGCCCCAGACTTGGAAAACCGATCCTGAGCACTCACAGGTGTAGTACTTACAGTTCTCTGCTGCCCTGGGCTCTTTAGCAGGCAGATAGTTTCTTTCTTCCCAGCCTCTTACCCCCACCCCAAAAAAGGCCTCCGAGCTGCAAGGGAAAGTTTGGCCTCCCAGCTGTCTCCAGGGAAGCAGCCCTTGGTCCCATGTGGGTCAAGCCTCTATGCCCAAACATGGTCAAGTCTGAGCACGCAGCTTCGGCACACAAACACAAACTCTGTAGAGTACGTAGCCAGCCCACGAACAGCAGCCGCTGCTCCAGCCCTACACTTAGCTTTCCCCAAGTCATGGGAAACTGATGTTAAACAACTCAAGCAAGGTAAGAACCAGAAAAGACCATCCTGGTATATTCACAGGCTTTTCTCCTTTCCTTGGTCTCTTGGATGGCAGAGACTTCAGAAACAGGAAATGACTTTCCTTTTGTGGTTTAGGAGAGGGAGGAGGGGATGAAGCCCTGAGGGGTTGGGCTTCTCTTCAGCCCTGGTATATTCACACTGGAGCAGCTAAACCCTCCTACCTTTTGCATTTGCAAGCTGTGTGACCCTGGGCAAATCATTATATCTCTCTAAATCTGTTTTTCACATGTGTTGTTAGTTTTAAAAAAAAAATTGTTCAGGGTAGAAATGGTAGAGATTTAAGGAAAGGAAAAGAAGTTCACCTTTTAAGGATTAGCCAAACTGAAGCTAAGAGTAAAGAGGGCTCCACTGCTGTTTCCAGCCAGGCTAAGAGGCAGCTGCCTTGGACAGGGACCTCCCACAGACTGTTGATATCTGGCTTTGGGCATAGGCAGAGTGTTGTTCCTATCGATACGCAAGTGAAAAGCAGCATTTGTAGGCAAAACCATACTTCTAGTCTTCCCGTTAGAATTAAAAATTATTTATAATCAAATTCATCCTTGATTTCCACCTAAGCATCAGACACGGCGCTGAAGGTTAGCTGTCTGTACCCCTCACTTTGCCAGGTGATGAGAGGCAGAAGCTGAAACAGAGGTTTACAGGCTTATGGTAATTGGGCAGGAGCCAAATCTAAAGCTGACCCTTCCAGCTGGAACCCACCGCCCACCCAGGGACTGCTCCAAGACCTTACATCGTGCCTACATAGTGTAGTCTCCAGCCACCTGAAGTTCTGAAGATCACTCCAGTTGCCCCGCTGCCCAGCTGGTGGGTGCAGCCCAGCCATTCCTGCCAAGTGACCTCGATCCTACAGCTGCAGTGAGGCAGCAAAAAGAGCAGAGCCGAAGAGCTGCCGTTCAGGCCCTGCACCACACTCTGTCAGTTTTCAGCTGCCTCCTGCCCTCTTCCTAGTTGAATCATTCTTCCAGGAGAGTCAGCTGTCTATTTAATGGGCATCAACAAAGGAGGGCATTTTAGGACTTGCCTTACAGCCAGATGGCAACGAGGGACATAGGATCTGGAGTCAGTCCCCAGGAAAGTGATTCTTAGGATGGCCCTTGGTCTGTTCAGGAACCAGATCAGTCCTTGTGGGACCATGAACTAAACTAGAATCCTGCTCTGCTAGGAGGGGATGCACAATGCCGCAGACTGCCATATTTAACGATAACCAAAGGGCTACTTACTTGTAATTCACTAACAAAGTTAGATAATGTTACACATTTGAGCTATGTAAACAAATCTGAGGATCTTTCCCAAGGGTCTTCTCTTAGAAGATGCAGGAAAGGCAGCCACTAACTCTCCTGCTGTACCTGTGTGAAGCACTACTGACAGGTATTGACGAGCATTCTCTCTTGCCTTGGTGTGTGCATGGAAACCTAGGTCCTTTGCTGTCTGCAGGGTTGTGTGTCACTTCATGGAGAAGGAATAATGGTACCATGACAGTAAATAGTAATGCTTCGCGTTAGAAAAGGTATTAAAAATCACCAAGTGCCATTCTTGACATCAACCTTCCAATAGCCCTTTCTGGTAATCAGCACTGGAAGCCCATAGTGATCCACTGAAATTTTCTGCCCTGAGATGTAGTTTGTCCATCTCTAACACAAAGATAAGTATACCTGGACCTCCTGTATCTTTTGAGAAATGAGAAGCTATCAAAGCTAACCAACTACCCATCTAAGCTGCCTACATTCCTCATGTAGTGCAGAGATTATACTTTTCAATTATGGTGATATAAATGTACATCCCAACTCATATCTTCTTCTTTTACAATGTGGCTTCCACATTCTTCCATCAAGAGAGGCACTTCCATCCTCTTTCCTGCTGAGCAGCACTTTATAGCTGCTATGACAGGTTCCAGGTGATAACCCCAGCTCAGATCTCAGCCAATGATTGTTGTAGTATTTATCAGACATGGGAGTGAAGGACCCTCTGCAGTCCCAGCAGAGGCCTCAGGCGTCCTGGAAGAGAGACATAGCCTTGACCGGGATAAATAAATATTTCATGCCTTGAGATCTATGCTGGGGCCATCTGTTATGCAGCCATAGTAACTGAAACACACTGTGAGTGACCTGAAAGGGGACACGTTGCTTGCTGGTCGTGCAGGTCAGGGTAGAACATCAACCTGGTTTGTCTTGGCACTCACCCCAGAGATTGGTAGAGCATACTTCTAGGCATGCCCAGGTGGTCATGGGGTGTGGTCTTGGTGTCTATGTCTGGTCCCTTGCACCCTCTGCTCTGGTGCTCTTTCCTTTCCCTGTTCCTGGCCTGGCCTTTGCCGACTAAGTGACTTCTGTCCACACACCTTCTGCCATGGTGTCTGTGCCCTGGAGCCAGCTGCCTGTGGCTGAACCTGTGAGCCAATGGGACCTCTCCCCTGCTAAGTTACAGCTATCAGGTATTGTGCCTCAGTGACAAAAAAGCTGACCATTCCAACATAGAGGTAACAGAGAAGTGCGGGTTGTTGCTTTGACTTTTCCTGACCATGCAGCTAGAAGCTGTCGTGGCTTAAATCTGAATGCTCCCCAAAGCCTCGGGTTTCAGAGGTGGGACTTTTGGAAAGTGATTGGATCACAGGTGTGGTGCACTCAGTGTTGAAATAATCCATCGATGAATCCCAAACTAAAAGTGCTGTCAGTAGAGGAGGCTTGAGTGGGAATTTGCTGTGAGCATAAACTGCAAAGGGCTCTCTCCTTCTCCAGCTTTCCCCTTGATTCTCTTCATCCTGGATGCCATGAAGTGAAAGGCCCTTCCAGGACACTATTTCAGCCTTGAAGCTGGCTGACTGTGGACTACAGAGTGGCACAAAGCAGCCTTCACTCCTTTAAATTGTGCATGTCAAGTATTACATCCCAGTGACGAGAGAGTGACCAAGACAGAGCCTTTGGAACTCATTTGTGGGAGGGGCAAGGAAAACTTGGAAATGTGGGCTAGGGAAGCCTTAGAATGCAGTAAGCAGAATCTGACAGGTCATTCTGATCAGAGCGCAGAAGATCAGAGTGCTGATAGGAATATAGACAGCCAAATCTAGGCCCAGGAGGTTTCAGTTGGAAATAAGACCTTCCTTGACAGTTAGCCTAGCAGCCATGTCTGTTACATCATACCTGAAAATTTGTCTACACTTTGCCCGTGCTCTGATACTTAGTGGGAAACTGAGGTTAAACATAGTGCACTAATTAACCTGATGAAGGAAATTCAAAATAGTCTAAAATTCAGATGGTGGAGTGAGTACTGCAGGCTGTTTTTACCCAGATGTATAGTGACAGTTGAGAGAAAAAAGCAGGGCAAGAAAGTTGGACAAACTTGAATTTTGGCCTGAAAAGAACCCTGACTATAACACTTTCCATATATAAAATTGTAGTCAAAGAAAGTATGGCTCTGAAAAGATTAGCACCACTGAAAAGAAACCAAGCACCGCTTGCTGGAGTGGCACACATCTGTAATCCCAGCACTCCAGTGGCTGAGGCAGGAGAACTGCCACAAGTTCAAGGCCAGCCTGGGTTATGTAGTGAGTTCAAGGCCAACTTGAACTACACACTACACAGCAAGACCCTGTCTCAAAAAAAAAAAAAAAAAAAAGTACTTTGCACAATGATAAGAAGAAGAATGCTCTGAGGGCATGTCAGGAGTCATGCCTCCTCTATTACAGGTACAGAAGTATTACGTGTTCTCTTGAGAAGAAGTCCATGTGACCTTGGGAGGGGCCTTCTAGGGTTCATTCCATCATGCTTATCCATCCTAACACTCAGAGTCCAATAGCACCATGACCTAAGGGGAGTTGGCTACTGCTCTTGCTGACAGTAGACCTTAGCACTGTCCCCATGAGGCTGGTTTTACTGGCATGCAGGATGCAAGAGTTATGAGGTCGGTAAAGCTTCCACACAAATTTCAAAAAAAGCTGAGGAAGATTAGACAAGAAACCCAAGTGCACAGTGCCTGAAGTTGTGAGAGCAGAGCTCAAAGGGCACTGCAGACCTCAGCAAGTGAGAGATGCCAGGAAATGGAATGTCTGCTGAGGAGAGCTGCAGAGTGTAAGTGGAGCCATCCCAAGAGAGAGGCCATTAGACTGTAACTGGCAAAGCCATAAAGGGGAGGCCACCCAAGCCCATTAAAAATCACATTTTGCACTCCATGCTCTGGATGCCAAATACAGAGCTGCAGGACATAATGTTTGCCAGATTTTGGGTCTGCTTGGGCCTAACTTTTTTCTGCCTCTCTCTTCTCCCCTTTTTCATTGGGATGTTTACTCTGTGCCACCATACCTTGGGATTATGTGACTTTTTATTATTTTTACAGAGATTCACAGCTAAGAGCTTTCCTTGAGTCACAAAAGAAACTTGAATTCTTGGATTTTTAAAAATGCTGAAACTGTTGAGACTTTAGGGGAGGGATTGTTGTGTTTCTGATTGTATGCCAAATAGTTGTATTATGTTAGGCAGACTCATAGACTTGCTGTTGCTTTTACTTGCAGGTAATATGTGGTTTATGTGTTTTGATAGCATATTGAAAATGAGTGGGATGTGGTAGTTAGGGTGGAGTTTCATTTTAATCTGCTCTAGATTGGTGGAGTATATTTCTAGGTGTGTAGCGTGGCTGTGGCCTTTAGCAGGAACTGGGGCTATATGCCTAATCCCTTGTCCCTACTGATGGCACTTTTCCCCTCTTTTGCTTCCCAGCCTCCATGAATTAAGCAGCAGTGTACTCCATGCCCGTCCACTGTGGTGCCTCTGCCGTGAAGCCCGTTGACCATAGACTGAGACCATGTGTAAATGAGACCTCTCCTTCTTAAGGCTGTGGCAGCTAGGTCACAAGACAGCTGGTTAATACCTCGGTAATAGTGGTCAAATAAAGTCACTGAGAAGACAGGGCTGGTGAGTTGGCTCAGCAGACAAAGCACCTGCTCTGGCAAGCTCAGGGACCAGGATTCAATCCGCGGCCCCCCATGCCACGCAGCCCTGCTTCCGGGGCGCACTGAGCAGGTGACAGAGTCTGGGCATGGTGGTGCATGCCTGTAATCCCAACACTGGGGAGGCTGAAAACAGGAGGATCACAACAAGTCTGATCTCTGTAGTGAGACCCTGTACCAAATACACAATGAAACACTGGAAATGAAAAGCCTGAAATTACTACATAGGGTGTTAAAGGGGAGGGAATAGTTCAGAAATGCTGTGTCCACCCTTACGCCAGGGCATACACTATAGCACCATTGAACAGAAAGGTAGAAACATGGAAATGTGTGTTTATGGAACATCAGCACTGTGCTACACCTGTATATACATATCATAAACATACATGTATACATATATGTATCCATATATGTACAGTAGGATTCCCTTACCCGAAGTTTTACTTTTGATGTTAATTTCTCTTATTCTGAAAATATTAAATAAAATAAAATATTCCAGCAATAAACAATTCGTAAGTTTTATAGCATATTATTATAATCATGTACTTTATTACTATTGTTTATCCTGTTGTTCCTAATTTATAAGTTAAATGGTATCATAAGTACCTATATCCACATGTGCAGAAAAAAATATAATATAGATAGGGCTTAGTGCTCTGCAGCTTCAGGGGCCCACAGAAGGCCTTGGGGGGGGATCTAACATGTGAAAGGGGTGCTACTGCCTGAATATGTAAGCATGCATACAGAGACACTCCTCTCAGCAACTTCTACAAAAGACCCCACTTTCTGAGAGCAAAAGGCACAGTGCCTTGCCTCAAATCACACCCTGGCATATAACATTATGGGACCTGGATTTGAAGCCATGCCACTGCCATCCCTGTCCTTCTCCCTCTCCAGGACTCCCTGGAGCAGTTTCCAGGAGGACCAGTGTTTCTGTATGGCACTGACTCCAGCTGCTTCATGGCCCTCTCACCTCAACCCATAAGCTTTCCCAGGTTATATGTCTGCTCATTTATTTAAGCCCTTTTGAACCAATATGTAGTCCCTTGGGATCATATGCTCCATAACACAGATTGGCGCCTGGGTCTTGAGCCCCTGCCGAGCGCATATCATGTTGCTATAGGGAGAGGGAGTGAGGTGCTGCTGGTCCTGGTGTAGCTGAGACTCACAGGTGGCTTAACATCCACAGCTGGAGGCTCTGAGTGCAGTCCTGCACTGAGGCAAGTAAGTAGGGCCTCTTTCTCGTGGGGAGGTATGTGACTTTCAAAATGCCAAGATCTCGAGTTCAATCCCTGGTACTTACTAAAGAGAGAGACAGAGAGAGAGAGAGACAGAGACAGAGAGACAGACAGAGAGAGAGAGACAGAGAGAGGAGAAGAAAAGAAAGAAAATGAAAGAAAGAAGGAAAGAAAGAAAAGGAAGGAAAGAAATGAAAGAAAGAAAGAAAGAAAGAAAGAAAGAAAGAAAGAAAGAAAGAAAAAAAAAGAAAGAAAGAGGGGATATATCTAAGGGAAATAGAGAGTCGTATGGTCAGTATTGCTGTCTGTAGTTTTAGTTATCCACAGTCAACAGTGATCTGAAACTGTTACCTGGTAAATTACTATCATAAATAAACCTTTAATAACTTTCAACTCAGTGTATCATCATAATTGTTCTATTTTATTATTAATTATTGTTAATCTTTTCTGTCCCAAGTTTATAACTTAAATTTGCCTACATGTATACAGGAGAGAAAAACTTGGTGTGTGTAGACTTCAGCACTGCTCGTGGCTTTTGCTTTTTGCTGGGGATCTCTAGGGACACCAGAGGAACACTGTAATGAAAAATGGAACAAACTACAATGGCAATCTTTTTAGTAGAGTTGACAAAGTATAATAACAGCAAAAGTAAATGTCAATGTTAGAGTTCAGTGATAAGAGAAGATGCAATACAGTGGTGCTCACTGCTCTGTGTAGCTGTGCTTGGCGGAGCTTCCGTCTTCCTCCTCAATGCCCAGGTGGCTTAGCCTGGGATAGTGTTATCATAATTGTAAGAGGTTTGAGTGCTGTCTTTGGAACAAGGAAGAACATCAATTAAGAACTTGACTGTCTGTGCCACTAAGTCCTTTTTTATGTCTTTTTAAAGTCTTGTATTCACCATCTTGCCAGCTCTGTGGAAAGACTGGATGGTACGAGAAGTTCAGGAAGGTGAGACACCATAGGCGTTAGCCTAGTCACGTGGGTAGGGGCTGCTGGTAAGAGCGCTCCGTGTTTCTCTAGACTGTGGCAAAGGACACATGCGCCCTCTGCTTCCATAGTGTGCACTGCCCTCTTCCTCTTCTGGACCTCTGGCCTCCATCTTGGGACCTCTCCTCACCTGTCTCCTAACTGTGACCCTCCCCGTCCACGTCCAGGCCAGCACTTGGTTCAGTGTGTCTCTAGCCCTGCAGCCTTCTCCCTTTGAACACTTCTTTTCTGTGTAATTTTACATTCATCCACATGCATCCTCCATTACCCTCACATCTCCCCACCTAAGAGTAACCTCTCTAAAACCAAGACACAATTGTTCTTATTCACTGTCACATCTTGAACACTTGGGGGAATAAGTCAAGATTCTTAGAGTTTCATTGTGGTGTGGTGGTGTTTTGACTGGAAAAGGAATCTTCGGTCACAAATTATTAGAATCATTTTTCTATGCCATAAAACCTTTTTTAGGATGCTGTACAGTTTTCATTACATGACTAACCTCGAACACATTTCATCATAGCCGTGTCAGCAGCTGTGTAGCAATAAGGACACTTGCTTGGGCTTAGTGGAGATCAGAAGGCCCGTTTAACTCTCTGTCCCCAGACCACCTGCCTACTAAGATGTTGTTTCTCATGAATGGACGGAGAGATTGGATCTGTATTGACAGAGTTTGGGGATCACACCTAGGAATAAAGAAGGGACAGCTATGGAAGTAGAAGATGGCACTGGGTGAGTGTCCACTTCTTTGTTGCTCTAATGAAATGCTTGAGTACTTACAAAGACAGGAAGTTTATTTAGCTCACAGCTTTGTAGGCTGAAACCAGTAAGAGTGGGCGGGCCCACTTCTGCAGCCTGAGATGTGTGTCACTCCATAGATCACACGCTCAGACAGGAAGCCAGCAAGGTGCAGGGGCCAGGCTCACAGCTTTTCACACCAGCCTGCTCTGTGGGAACTAACCGGGGCTCTGTAGGAACAGAACTGACCTCGTCCTCCACCCCCACTTTGTGTTCCCACCATGACCTGTTAGAGCCTCCACAGCCCTCCACCTCGCCTCGGTTCCGTTTCCTTTGGTGGATGCATTCAGTCCACATTTGCATCACAGCAGTGTGCAACTTCTACCCCTTCCTCAACCCTGAGACTTGAAGAGAAAGAAAGAATGAGACAGAACTGCCACTGGCTGCTGAGGGAATTCTTACCACAGGATGGCTCTGGGGACTCCAAACATAAGGCATGCTACTTTGGGACTCATACAACACAAAGGTTTTCTCTACCTCTGCTTGTCTGTAGCCCTGGGTGGTGGCTACTACAGACATGGAACCTCATCATCACCCAGGGCTAAGTGGCAGAGTTCAGCACCGGTCCCAGTCCTCAGCAGCACTGGAATTGGCAGCCGGTGGCTTTGTGAGAACCTCTGCAACCCAGAGGATAGAGCACCAGGGACTGGAAGTCCACAACAGCAGTGGGAGTCCTTGTATCTTTACACCTAGACACATGCAGACAGCCCAAATCACGGGCCTCTTTCTTTTTTCTCTCTTTTCTTCTTCCTTCCTTGCTGTTCTTCTTTCTTTTCTCAGAGCTGGCTTATCAAAGCACTACCACAGAGGACACACTCAAATTTGGAAACCCGAGTTACTGTTTGGAACTATTGACTGTGGTCAGGATATCAGGAACCACAGGGAATAATGTGGTACCCTGGGAGCTGGTAGCACAGTGCCAAGCGCTGAGGGAAGGAGAGCCATGCCCAGCATCAGTAGGAGACTGTCCTTGAGAGGGGTGCCCCAGGCTGAGGAGGCCTTAGGGGGAACTGAGGAATGAGTAGCTGATCCCACTGTCCTGGGGCCCTGTGCTCAATCACCTGATCCCTGCTGGCTTAACCCAACGGGCAAACAAACAGGAACATGCTGCTCTGACCATGCGATTAGATTCCAGGGTAGAGAGAGGGAGTGGATCTGCAGGACACAAACAAATATCAGTCCCTGTCCCTCTGTATGTGGCTTTGAGGCAAGAGAACCAACTAGCAGGGCAGAGCAAAGAAGGCTTGAACCCATGGGGTTCTGCCTAAAAGCCCCCAGAAATATCTATAGGAGGTTAAAGGCTCTGCAGTGAGGGCCCTGAGCCAAGCATTTGTATATCAGCATTAAAGCTGATGATTTTCAGCCTTGGGCAAGTGAGAGCTAAGCAAACTCAAATTATATAAACAGTGCTTCACTAATTTCTTTGCATAAATTGTTTTCACATTTCTCCTTGTTTTCCTTATATAAAGATCAGACCTTCAAGTCAAAATTCCATGATAAAGGGTTTCTACCATCTTAAGATATAATACATATGTATTGCACAATTTTTTGAAGTATGTACGTATAATGTTTGATCTCTCCTAAATTTCCCTTTGTAAAGGTTGAAGGAGGAAGCACCCTTGTAACCTTTCACAGTGCTTGGCACATTGCGTGCTAAGGAATCTGGTGGTTCGTTCACTGAGCCGTTCAACACATGGTCCCTGCCTGTGTCATGGGTTTGATCAGAAGTAAACAAGAGATCTGTGTTCAGAGCCTTTGGGTTCTCCTCCTTCTCTGGGCCTCAGTCTTCACAGATATACATAGGGCCCAAGGGCTACGCGATGCTCCCTATCTGTCCCCTTGTGGCCTCCCAGCAAGGCTCTTAACAGGTTCTTCTATAAATATCCATGGTTAAGCCATGGAATATCAGCCCTTGAAGAGTCCTGAAGATCAGACAGGACTGCATCTTTCTGTGTTTATGTTTTCTATTTACAAACTAATAGACACAAGTTGTAGTGTATTTGTTAAATACAGAAAAGTAAAAATGAGAATGTAACACTCCGTCGCAGCCCAACATCCCATGAAAGCCACTGTCAAGATATTGGTGGATTGGATTTAAAGATAGATACAAAGGTTTTTTTTTTTTTTTTTTTTTTTTGAAAATCGTACAGTAAATATAGTATATACTTTTTTTGAGATAGAATCTCACTATGTAGTCTAAGCAGGTCTTAAGCTTACTTTGTAGCTCAGGCTGGTCTCAAACTTGCAACAATACTCCTGCCTCAGCCTCCTAAGTACTGGGGTTATAGGTGTGCACCACCATGCCCAGCGTAGTATATAATTTTAAATGTGTTCTTTTCTTAAATACTTTTTCAGTTATTATTATTTTATGAAATAATATTTTATGGTTCTATAACAGTGCAGCATTTAGATGTACCATATTTTACTACTGTGATGCACTTTGGCCCTTTTCAAAGCTTTGCTGTTATAAACTGTCTGGCAGTTACAGTCTGCATGCTTGTCTTTGCTCCTGGTTAATGATTTCCTTCTCAGACAGTCCTAAAAGCAGGGATGAGAATCAAAGAACATGAGCCTCTTACAGGCTTCTGGCCCCTCTCTTTTCTAGGAAGCATAGCATTCGATAAGGTAAACACCGTATTGCTGAGCTACCTGAGCTATTTATCCAAAGCCACGCATTTTTGGAGCAGGATTGCAACTCCAGTGTGTCTCTGCAGCTTCTTAGAATGTCAGAACCTAGCCCAGAGTCTCTGTATGAAAGCCATCATCCTTGGCTTACTTCTCTCTATAGATTATTTCTCTACCAGTGAGAAGTCTCAGTGACTGAGTACAAACCTGCAGTGCCCATGTGTGCAGGCACTGGGCTAGGTGCTTGGGATGTCATATTTATCCTAACCCTAGGAAATAAATACTGTGAGTATTCTCGTGGTTTGTTTTCTTGAGACCAGGTCTTATTAGGTAGTTCATTATGAACTCACTCTGTATCCCAGGCTGGTCACTTGGTGGTGATCCTTCTATCTCACATCCTCAAGGGTTGGGGTTATAGATATGCACTGCTGTGCCTAGCTGTTCTTATGGGAGGGGACACTGAAGCAGAGACAAAGCTTTTCTTGTCCACTCCCACAATAACAGTAAGTTACTAGGGCTGGAACTGCTACCCCTTCTTGTCTGAGCAGCATGAGCCAATAGAACTTTTGGTGATGGTGGAAATACTCTATGACTGTCCATCATAGCCACAAGTCCCAGGTGGCTACTGAGCACTTGTGGTGGGGGGGTGAGTGGAGAACTAAACTTTTCATTTTAATTGACTTAAATGGAAATGGCCACGTGTGAATAGTGATCTAGAGGACAGACACCTCAGAGCTATAAATTCCCCTCTATTGGTTACGTCAGGACTGTATTTCAGTCAGGTTCTAGGACAGTTTTCCTAACACCTTCCCTTAGACCTCTGCCTAGGCTGTGACTCAAATGGCCTCTCTACCTTGAACCTGCTCTGTGACAAAGATGTTCTCTGCTCTAGGGCCTCCTGCTGAGGACAGTGCCCAGGCTGCCTGTAGGGCAGGCAGTTCCCAGTGCTGCCTCCTGCAGGCATTTCTAAAGAGCCACTACAGAGAAAGCCTTTTTTATTCCTTTTGTTACACATTAATGAAAATGTACGTCTGTCATCCATAAATAATAAGATTGCTCCCAGCAAGGCTCAAGACCTACACTTATTCTGGATGCAAGTGCTATTCTAAGCTTCTCTAGAATCTTCTAGGAGTTATCAAAGGGGACTTGAAGTGTATATTCTCTCTCAGGAAGCACTGCGCCCAAAAGACCTCATCTTTAGGCAGGAACTAGAGACATTGGGTGATGATTTTCTAAAGTCATTTTTGCTGAGTTCCTTCTTCATGGGTAAACATTGTGCTAGGCCCAGAACACTCTTAGTGAACACCCTTATTTTGATAGGGGTTCTGACACAAGTGGTTATAAGTTAAGTGGTTTTTTTTGTTTTTTAATGGGGGAAAAAGTATATATTTAGAATTGACCAGTTTGACTCAGTTTAGATGATCCCAATTTTTTTGGCAACATCAAATGCATCATAATCAGGAACATATGCCTTCTTCTCTCCATGCCAGATTAGATTATTGACCTTGGCAGCATCAATGTTGTAAAGCATCTTTACAGCTAGTTTGATTTAGTGCTTATTGGCTTTGACATTCGCAATGAACAGAAACGTGATGTTGTCCTTGATCTTTTTCATGGCTGACTCTGTGGTCAGGGGAGCTTGATGATGACATAGTGGTCAAGCTTGTTTCTTCTGGGATGCTCTTCCAGGGTATTTGGGCTGCCTCCAGAGCCATCGTGTCTTGGGATGGCAGAAGGTGGGTGATGTTCATATCTTGTTGTTGTTGTTGTTGTTATTTTTCAAAACTGGGGATTAAACTCAGGCCCTTGCGCTTGCCAGGCTGGTATCTTCTTCTTTTTGTGGCTGTGGATGCCTTTTAGCATGACTTTCTTGAAGGCCTTCAAAGATTTTGCTTTGGTTTCAGCTTTGGGAGGGACAGGGCTTCCTTCTTTGCCTTTAGTGCCATGTTGGTAAAAAGGCTCTCTCCGTGCTAAGTGGTTTAAAGCAATAGAAATATATCTTCTCAAGGCTTGGTAGGCCAGAAGTCCAAAATCAAGGGCCCCATGTTCTCCCTGATGACTTCAGAGGAGAAGCCTTCCTTGCCTCTTCCAAATTCGGGGCCTTCTGGTGGTTTTTTCCCCCTTTGTGGCTGCACCACTCCAACTTTAACCTCTGTCTTCTCATAGTCTTCTCCCCTGTCATCATCCTCTATTTTTCTGTGTCTTATGAAGACATATATCATGCATTTGGGTCCACTCAGGTGATCAAGAAGATCTCAAGATTCTTACTTATGGCAGCCAATGTCTTTTTCTAATAAGATCATATGCAGAGGTTTCTGGAATTTGGAGTGGGACATATCTTTTACAGAGGGACGTCATCCAAGTCACCAAACTCACCTCAATCAGTGTAACAATCCTGACAGTGTAATGACTTAGCCAGATGGATCAGTTACTGCCACCACCCCATGATTCTAATGGTTTTGACCAATAATTGTGCATATCTCATTCCTGGAAAATGCAGTGTAGATATTCCTCCTTGGGAGGTTCAGGAGGTTGCTAGGGGAACCAAACTTCAGACTACCACTCTGTAGCCTTGGTGTCACCTTCCAACTGCAGCCAGCTGGAGGCTAGAAAGGCAGAGAGATGTAGCTGTAGGAGAGATGTAGGAGGTCAGATAGCTGGTGCACAGAAACTCTGGCCTGGAAGTGGAGGTATTACTCATCCTCGTGGCATATTGTGGGGAATTGGTCAGGTGAGCTGGTCAACTGCAAGGGCAATTAGAAAAGGACAGTTAGTCCCTGATTTTTGTGGTTACTTCTCAGTGTGAAAAACACAATCTAGAGTTGGAGTTGCAAATCTAGAGTTGGAGTTCTGTGGGTTACTTGGCCATGACTAACATGCTATATTTGTTTATTCCTACTTCATATAATTCATTCTTTTACTCATTTTTCAGAAGTGAAATTCGAGGATCAGAAAAGTTGTGCGATTTTTGTCAAGGTCATATCATTTAAGTCACAATTCAATAAGTGTTTATTAATTGTCAGCTAGATTTGATGCTACTCCTTCTCATAAGCCTGTTTTATCATTAAATTAGCACACTGCACCATTTGTCTGTGTGTGTTTTTATGTGTTTGGGAATATAATTGATACGATTTGTTTACATGGACCCCAGCTTCTTCCCACCCTCCAAGTATAACTCAGTCTCAAATGCCGAGACTCTCCTCCCTTCTTCCTTCTGTCCCTCTAGGGGATGATTGGAGCTGAAGGTGAAGAGGCATGGAGAAGACAGGTAACATAAGGCTAGGAGCCCAAAAGGGAGGTGATGGCTGAAGAAAGGAAGTCCATGTGGGCCAAATGCCCTAGAAGACCTTTTCTACCTTGATATAAGAGGTTTGGTGTAACTTCAGTTAAGAAAAGTTCAGAAGCACAGGAAAAAGTAAGATGCATAATTGTGAATTATGAATGTGATCCTCTTTACCTATTTATGGGAAACTGCTGACTTCATTCGCATTTGTTTATATTCCTTTGGTTTTCTGGACTGTGCTTCTTGGCTGTTAGCATTTACAGAGAAATTAGGGTATAGGTAGAGTGACTACCGAGCCTCCCTTTAGCCCTGGACAGTCCTCTGGTTGTTCTCTTTCTCTCTTGAGCATCGCAGTTTGTATGAAAATAGTCATATACAAGGA
>PVKN010015500.1:0-18484 GCA_004027915.1 Capromys pilorides | reverse complement strand
GCGATTCCTGGCCCGGGTCCCCTTCCTGAGACCCTGCCCCAGAGCTCTCCGGCTGGGTTGCCTGCAAGTGGCTTGTTTCCCCCCAGAAGAAGCAGAGGATGCGGAGAGGGCGGAGGCCACGCCCGAGGGTCCGGTGGAGCTCCAGCAGCAGCGGCAGCAGCAGTAGTGGGGACAGCGAGGGCGGCAGCAGCCGCAGCAGCAGCAGCAGCAGCAGCAGTGAAGGCTCCGAGGTGGAGGTGGAGGAGGAGGAGCCCCAGCAGGCGGGCAGCACGCCGCTGCCCCCGCAGTACACAGTACCCGACATGGGCCTGTGGGCTCCTGCCCGACAGAGCACCGCCCAGAGGCCTGAGGAGATGAGACGAGCACAGGTGCCCCCCGAGGTCCACAGAAGCCACGTGGCAGACACACAGCGCACGTGCCTGGGGGAGCCAGCCCATGAGGTGGGCACAGGGGCACCCCACATGTGCAAGGGCGAGGAGCGTGCCTGGGCTTGGGTCACGGAGGTGGCACTCTGGCAGGGGGACAGCCTGGTCTCTGGCCTGGCTACCGGCTTCGCCCGGTTTAGACTCCTCGTGGTGGGTGGCAGCCCTGTGTGACAGCGGCCTGCGAGCAGCTGGCAGTCCCTGCTTTCCAAGGGCGTGCTGCCTCGGGGACACGCAGGAGCTGGGAGCAGGGACAGGATGCAGGAGGAGCAGTGGCCATGGGTGGCGCCACGACCTCCCTGTGCAGGACCCTGTCCCTGTGCTTTGTGTGACCAGCCAGGTGTGGCCAGCCCAGTGCGTCTACCTTCCCCTCTGCTTTGAGGATTTGCGCCCTGGGTAGAGTCGTGGTCCTGGTACCGCTGGGCTGCCTGGCAGGGGCCACGGGACTGGTGTAGCCACACACACACCCCCAGGTGGGCAGATCACCGACCCCCGCTGTCCTAGAGCCAGGCCGAGGGGACCGGCCACCTCCCCCTGGGAGCCCTGCCTGAGCAGCCACACCTGCACCTAGGGCCTGCACGAAGTGGTGTCCACAGCAGCAGGCCTCAGGCCTGTGGCCTTTACAGGGTGGACTGCATCTGAACGTGCCCCTGGAGACAGTGCGGAGGGCGCTCGGAACCCGCATGGCCACCTGGAGCCACACGCTGGTGAGGGGGCTTGGCACTTGCTCCCTCCCGCATGATGCCACCAGTGCTGCTGCCCTGCCCTGTCCACTGTGGCCTGAGGCAGCGGGGGACACTCAGGACCTCCACAACTGGGTGCCCACGTGCCTCTCTCCTGCCCACAGAGGGAGACGCTGAGGCAGCCACCACTGCCTGCCTTAGCCCCTGGATCTGGCCCTGCTGACGGTGAGGTTGGACCCCACCTGCGGCAGCTATGGCGTGGAAGTTTCCAGAACAGGCACCAACGCCGCAGGCGCATTCTGCACCGGCGGCTCCTGGAGCACAGGCTGCTGTTTGCTGTGGCACCCTGGGTGGGCGATGTCATCCTGCCCTGCCCGCAGGCTCCCCAGAAGCCTGTGGGGGGGCGGACTCGAGGTGGGTACTGCCCTGGGGCCTGGGTCTGGGGTGGAGAGAGGGGTACCTCCTGCCCAGCGCACATAGTCCGGAGGTGGCTGTGGGCAGCGGGTCAGGCCCAGCCCAGGCAGTCCTCACTGCTTTCTGGGCCAGGCAGGGACAGTGGACTGCAGGAAAGACTTAGTGACCCACCCTCCTCCCACCTGTGGCCGTGGGGGGCTGAAGCACCGCGACGGTGCTCTGTGGCGGAACCCCTTCCCACGTGTGCCTTGTCTGCAGCCGACGGGCTCAGGATGCGGCTGGAGCAGGCCCACTTGGCCAGCACCCCCGTGTTCACGCTGTGCATGCAGGTGAGCTCCCAGTTTGGCGGCGACGGCAGCTTTGTTGTGGGGAAGGGTTAGTTTTCACAGCAGGTTTCTTCCCCGAAGTCTGATTTCCCACAGTTTTCAGTCGGGAAAACAGCTCCACAGTGCCATTTCCGCTGCTTCCTGGGCCAGGGGGCTGTCGGCACTCCGCCTCCCCCCACTCCGTCCTGGGGAGGAGGTCGGAGATCAAGGGCAGGGAGGAAAGGGCACCAGAGGAAGAGGGCCCGCTGAGGGCTCGGTGGCCACTGACCCGGGGCCAGGCAGGTGGCTGAGGCTGTTGTGGCCTCGGGGCCTGGCCTGGGCGTACCCCCACATCTCTCCCATTCCCCCAGCTGCTGCACATTGACGCTGCTGGCTGCATGGAGGTGGTTCGGGAGCGGAAGACCCAGCTGGCCCCACCTGGCCCCCAGGCCCCCGCCCCACATCTTCTGCAGGTAGCAGGCACCTGGCGTAAGGGGGGCGGCGGGGGGCACATGGGGGGTGTGCAGCCCCGGGTCTGGCCGGGCTCTGCTGCACGTGCTGGGGTCATGCTGGGGCACAGACTCACACACACACATGCAGGCAGCAGGAGGCCTTGCCTGGGCCCTGTTGCCTGAGGGACAGCAGGGCTGTACTGCTGGTGTCTGAGAACTGCGTACACTTCTGGTCCCTGAGGGCCACAAGACCACCCTGCGCGATCACCCTGTGTACTCTGGCCAGGGGCCTGTGGGTGGCTCAGTGCTTGCAGTGAGGAGCAGTGGGGCCCGGCGGGGACCGTGCTGGCTGACTGGCCCCCCTTCCTTTCAGGTTCACTCTGGAGCCCCAAGCCCCCCAGGTACCTCTGCGTTTCTTTGGGCGGTGGGACTCTACCTGCCACATGCTTCGGCCATGGTGGTGGTCATAGAGGTCTTCTTGCCAGGGCCAGAGGCCACCCTACAAGGGCCAGTCCTGGCTTGCCGTGGTTACCACAGGCTGCCAGAGCCAGGTGGGGGTGGGTCCTGAGGGTGCAAAGCCATCACGTAGGAGCCTGCCTGGCTGCGTCAGGCTCCTGTGCCTTGTGTCCCACCGTGCTTGCCACAGGGCCTGCTGTGTCCCTGACCAGACACTGGGCCTCCTCACCCAAGTGGTGTCCACCCTCTGCAGGCCACCACCCTCAACACCAGTCGGTGCAGGACGCCACAGGGAGCACAAAGCCGAAGCCCTGCCGGGCCAAGCCTGCCTCGGCCCAAGCGTCTGCACCGGCCCCACAGGGCCCCCGGCCCAGGCCCAAGACTGTGTCACAGCTCCTCCGAGAGAAGCGGCTCCAGGAGGCCCCCGCCAGGAAGGCTGCGCTGGGCACCCTGGCCCTCGCCCCGCAGCTGCTGATCTCCTCGCCTGTGGTCCTCCCGCAGCCCCTCCCACCGGTCCCCCAGGGCCCCCCAGTGCTGGGTCCTGCCTGCTCCAGTCCAGGACTCTCGGGACCCGTGGCCCCCACAGTGGCTGGCCAGGCAGGGGCTCCAGGCAAGGACAAGGCCCAGTGCCTGCCTGCGCCCCAGGCCCCACAACCTGCCCCAAGCCGGGGCTCTGGCCAGGCCCCTGCGAGCTGCCCTTTGAGCAGCGTGGGACAGTCGCAGGCTCCTGCCACGACGCGGAAGCAGGGCCTGCCCGAGGTGCCGACCCTCCTGCCCGCAGCCCCCAGCCCTGCCCCGCCACCGACTCCGCCCCTCAGCCTGACTCCTACCCTGGCCACCAGCATCCCCTTGCCTGTCACCTGGGTGCTCACAGCGCAGGGGCTGCTCCCACTGCAGGTGCCAGCTGTGCTGGGCCTCCCCACTCAGGGGGAGCTGCCCACCCCCCCTAAGTCGCCAGTGCCACTCCTGCCTCCTCCCACTGCCGCTCCTGCCTCCCCCTGCCAGCCTCTGGCCAGCGTGGACACAGAGATGGCTCCTGCAACCAGCGCAGACCCCTCTGATCTCTCAGCATGCTCCCCTCCAAGTTCTGCAGAGGCCCATGGTGGAGAGACCCAGGAGGCTGGAGAGGCTTCAGTGGCCAGGACAGCCTCTGTGGCTGACAGCCCCGACACAGGGGCCCTGCAGCCGAGCCCGCTGCCTGCCCCTGGTGGGCCTGCCCCCAGGAGTGACCTGGGGGGGACAGCAGCACCCAGCAGGCCCCTGGACCCAGAGAGGCCGCCCCCCGCAGGGCCCGAGAAGAGGGCCCTGGACCTGGGCCTGCTTTGCCTGGAGAGTGAGGTGGCCACGTGGGAGTGGCTGCGGGGCCGGCGGGGGGTGTGTGTGCCCCCCCTGCAGACGAGGCTGCCCTACCAGCCCCCTTCCCTGTGCAGCCTTCGGGCCTTGTCCAGCCTCCTGCTCTGCAGGGAGGCCCTGGAGCACAAGGCTGCCTCCCTGGTGGCTGACGGGATGGCCGGGCCCAGAGCATGGCAGGCCTCTCTGGAGCTGGTGCAGCGGCGGCTGTGGGACAACCCAGCCTACCTCTTGTTGAAGGCCCGGTTCCTGGCCATCTTCACCCTCCCCGCACTCTTGGCCACCCTGCCCCCCGAAGGTGTCCCTACCACCCTCTCGGCCGCCCTGAGACCAGGCCCCGAGGCCATGGACAAGGACCTGTCGAGCGAGCTGGAGTCTGAGGATGGGGACAGGGACGAGTGGCGGGGCTGCAGGGCCCGTGGCACCCAGGCTGGGCCAGGGCCTGGGAGCTGCGTGCAGGTGAGGGTGCTGGGGCAGCCTCGCGTCTCCTGCTCCTGAGGTCTTAGCTGTGCCTGCAAGGCCATTTCCCCACCTACACCGGGAACTCGTAGCAGAAGGGCCGTCACGTGTCCCTGTGGCCACTCGCTGCACCTTGAGCCCCCACAGTCTCCTTACCGGGTGTCTTAGGCACTTGTCCCAATTAGCACCCTGGCCTCTATCCCCAGGTGTGGAAGGCCAGCACAAGGTAATGCCCCCTAGACTCTGGGCTTGGGGCCCATGTGGCCAGGGGCAGGGGGCACCTGAGCCCGTGTGCAGCTGTCCAGCCCTGTCCCTTCTGGTGGCCCTACCTCAGAGTAGAAGGCCAGCCACTCAGGTCTCCTCAGGGGAGGTGGGCGTGCCCACGAGGAGAGGACCGTGGAGAGCCGGGATGCACGTAGACCCAGGAAGGCCGAGCTCAGCCCTGCGGCGAGGCGCGGCGGCCCTGGCTCTGTGTAGGGTAGCGTCCAGAGGCCCTCTACCCCACTCCCTGGCCTGTGCCTGGAGGCCTCACATTCCTCCTCGCCTGGGGTGTTATTTCAGGGAATCCCAGACTCGGGCAAGGACTTGCTCTCCTACCTGGATGCCTCTGATGACCTGGATGTGCTCAGGACCCGGCATGGCTGCCATACCCGGAAGCAGAGGCAGCAGCCATGAGCCACAAGTGAGGGGGTGCCTGCAGTGTGGGCAGCGGGGTTCAGTGGACAGCTGGGCCAGCCACTGAGGCCCTTCTGGGACCCCCCCACCCCACCTCACCCCCGTCCTTCATCTTCCCTACCCAGGGCTCTGCGCCCAGCCTCCTGCACCTCGTCCTGCAGCCCCGTGGCCTCTGGGCCCATGTCACACTGTCCGCTTTGCCCGGCACTCCTCCTCCTGTGAGGCCCCTCCCCTCTCTGGGATCTCAGAATCGTGCCCCGGCATTCTCTGAAGGCAGCACTGTTAGCCAGGCATTGGTTTTGATACCTGATAGTGTCTGCCTCTGCCACACACGCAGTTGCTCTGTCCCTCTGTGACCACAGAGCCACAGAGCGCTTTGCTTGAGTGGGACCCGAGACTGTGTGGTGGGTGCCTGGGGGTCCTGAGTGCATCCAGTGAGACAAGAGAGGTGGCAGGTGACTCCCAGAGTGGGCAGAGCCAGGAGAGCTGGCAGGACCCCGGGGATGTCCAGGAGGTCGCGGCTGGGGAACGGGGCCTGCTGGAGTCAAAGCACGCCCCCATTTCAGAACAAGTCTTCCTGGGGTCCAGAAGCCCATCCCCGTGGCCAGCAGAGGGAAGGCCACCCCGCCCTGTGGAGGACACCTCTGGAGGCCACAGACTGCCCTCTGCACTGGGCGGCCAAGCCATCATAGCTGAGCCTTTACAGGAGTCTGGGTTTTTGAAGGAATGGGCTAAACGCTGTTTTTTAATTAAAAGCAAAACACAGGCTGTTGTGGTTTTGTTTTCAGCACTGGGCATCGTGCCCATCTCAGGCCACCAGCCAGGGCCTTGGCATGGGGCACGTCCCTGGCTCCCCCATGGCATCCTCAGAGCCTCTCAGACCCTGGCCACCCCCTGACGCTTACACCCACAGACCCTGCTTGTGGGCGGTTGGAAGTCATGAGGGTCCGTGGCCATTCAGAGAGGCTGCGCACACCCTGCGGGGTGGGGACCCCAGAGCTCCTCCCCAGAGTGTGACTCCCCTCCTCTCTGGAGCCCTCTGTGCTGGCACCACCCAGGGGCCACGCCCGGCTCCTGTGCCTGCCTTTCCCCAGGGACACTGGCAGCCGTGTGGCTCCAGCTCGAGGCTTCAGCAACCCTGCCCTGTGCCCTGAGCAGGCGCTAGCTGGTGCCTCCCTAGGCCCGCGCCCTCAGGCGTCTGCTTTCCTCTGCCTGTGGTTATTCAGAGCCGGAGAGATGGCTCAGCAGTCTAAAGCAACTGCTTGGGAAAGCTTAGGCAACCACAGGGACTGCAGCTCGATCCCGGGCACCACGTGCTGCACTAGCCCCAGCCCCCTGGGCAGTCTGAGCCGGCCATAAAAAAGAAAAGTTTCTTCATTTCAAACACTTGAGGGTTTCCAGTGTCTTTCTGTTACTGATGTGTACCTTCATTCTGAGCTGGGCAGAGGAGGGATGTTCCCAGGCACACCAAGCAGGTCGCCGTTGTCCTCACACCGGGAGACCTGTGTCCCTGGGCTGGCAGAACCCGTGGCAGCCCCGAGGGCAGCAGGACCCTGTGCTGCTGCCACTGTGCTTGCCACGGGGTCACTGCCATACCCGTGGAGTCCTGCAGGGGGCCAGGCCGTAGGAGGGGCTGTCCAGGCGCCCCGCTGCATGTCAGCAGCCCACTCTCCCTCCCACTGCCTCCTTGACTGCTGTTGCCTCAGCCTAGCCCGGCAGGGCCAGTGGCAGTGCTGTCCCAACCAGCTACACCGGCTGAGGCACAGCCTAGGGTTCCCCTCCCCCATCTCAGGTCGGAGGCTGCGGGGTTGCCTGAGGTGGGGGCTTGGCCCAGAGTCCACAGAGGACACTCGTGGTCTGCCGTCAGAATCCCCTGGGGCTGCTCTGGGTCCCCTGCATGTGTCCCAAGAGTGCCCACATGACAAGGACAGAGATGTTAGGGTGCTCTGGCCTGGCCACGGGCTGGCAGCAGTGGCAAGCCTCTGGTGGATTGCAGTGGCCTCCTGAGCCCCAGGTCCCGTACCCTGGGCACCCTTGGGCTGCCAGCTCTCGCATCCCCCTACCCGTGCCCTGCAGGCCTGATGCCTGTGCCAGGACGCTGGCAATAGGCGAGAGGGTCAGGCACAGAGCACCTTGGTGGCAAAGCCCCAGAAGTTGCGCAGGCCACAGTAGGGTGAGGAGTGGGCCTTCTCCAGCTCCAGGGGTGCCTCTGCCAGGCGGGGACCCCAGTCCAAGAGGGAAGGCTCCTGCTCCCCAGAGGACTTCCACTTTCCTGGGCCCGCCCCAGAGCCAATGGGCTGGCCAATCAAGGCCGGCCAGCAGGGACTGTCCCCTGTAGGAGGACCCGGAACCCATCAGGAAGTGCACAACCTCCCTCCTCAGGCCAGCAGCATCTCAGACATCCTGGCAACTGCAGCCAGGGCCCGCAGGCAGGTGGCTCCACAGGACCCTGAGGTAGGCCGGGCTGCGCCCTTCTGAGAGGTGGCTGAGGTGACCAGTGGGCTCCGCCGGGGCCCTGGGCCCACGCTCCAGAGCAGCCTTCCACTCCCACAAGCCGGTCAGGGTCTCCACATCCCCCACCACATTCTTCCTGGCCACTTGGTAGACTCTTGTTCGTTCCCCTGGGATTACTGGTAGGCGTCCAGTGGGTGGACTGGACACACAGGCAGTGCCCCATGGCCCGCAGACTGTCACTGGGCCAGGCTGGCGGAAGGTAGAGAGCTGAGAAATCCCACGGAGAACCGGCTGCTGGAGCCATATGTCTGGGGCAGGGACCCAGGTCAGAAGGTCGGGCCCTGGCCACGGCTACCTTGGTCCGTCCTGCGTGCTACTAGCAGGAGTTTGGGGTGCCCATCCCAGGGATGTCTAGGGCAGTTGTGAACAGCCCAGAACATGGGCCGGGGCCTGGCCAGGACTCACTGGGGCAGCAGAACGAGGCATGGTAGGACAGCCTCTTCCAATGTGCCACACCTGGCAGAGTGACAGGCACACGCCATGGCGGCCCTGCTGGCTGCCTGGGGCGGCTCAGTGACAGGCGGCTCTGACACTGTTGCATCACCGGCCACGGCTGAGGTGCGGAAGGATCGGAGGGCACCAGCCCGTCAGGAATGAGGAAGTGGGAGGCCCACCGGCAACCCGCCTTCACCCCAGCCCCGACACGGGTGCTGCGGCAGGGTCCCTTGGGGTGGGGGGCAGAGGCCGATGGGGGTCCTGGTGCTGGGGCATTCTCCCCCAGACCCACCTGCACCTTCTCCGCGGCTCAGGTGGCCGGGGAGGTGGAGGGTGCTGGCTGGGTGGCCTGCGGAGTGACGGTCGCTGTGCTCCGCTGTCCCCCATGCCACAGCCCCCCACCATGTCAGACTATGAAAACGAGGACGAGTGCTGGAGCGCCCTGGAGGGCTTCCGGGTAAAGCTCATCTCTGTCATCGACCCTTCGCGCATCACACCCTACCTGCGGCAGTGCAAGGTGCTGAACCCGGACGACGAGGAGCAGGTGCTCAGCGACCCCAACTTGGTCATCCGCAAGCGCAAAGTGGGTCAGTGCCTCCCTCCCCGGCACCCTGGGGGCCCCCAGAGGAGGGCGTGGAGGAGAGCGCCAGGTCTGTCCTGCAGTGCGTGGGTGGGAAGCGCTTGCCCTCCGCATGCCGGGCCCTGTGTGTCGAGGCCCAGCCCTTGCCCCGGGTGCCCGGGCCTGTGGCCTCCCTCCACTTGCTCTGTGGCCTGTAGGTTTGCTCCTGGACATACTGCAGCGGACCGGCCACAAAGGTTACGTGGCCTTTCTGGAGAGCCTGGAGCTGTACTACCCCCAGCTGTATAAGAAGGTCACCGGCAAGGAGCCGGCTCGTGTCTTCTCCATGATCATTGGTGAGGGGTGGGGCAGAGCCACGAAGGAGCGGCCAGCTGGCCGGCAGGGCTGGGCCAGGGCCTATTCTGTGGGTGAGGCAGGGGGTAGGGGGCGTGGGACCTGCCTATGAAGGCGTGGCCTGTGTCAGGGTGGGGTGGGGCTGAGTCAGGCCCACCCATCCCCCTGCCCTCGGGCCTTGGTTTGGGCCTTACCTGGAAAGGACAGCCTAGGATTCAGGATTCATCCCTGGCCTCAGTCCCACCCCTCGGGCTGTGGAGGTCCTGCTGTCCTGTAGAGGGGGTGGGCAGTGAGTGCGCGGCAGGTGGTGCGGGCCTCTGGCCTCTGCGTGCTCACAGGCAAGCGGCCTGGCCCCCAGACCCCATCTCCAGGCCTGTTCAGATTCTTTCCAGCTGGCAGTGGGTGGTGAACCAGCCTGGACCCCTGGGTCTCTGCCGAGCCCACCGGGAGCGGCCGTCCTGATGTGGCCTGCTGCCCCCTCCCGGGCCCTACCTAGATGCATCCGGGGAGTCGGGCCTGACGCAGCTGCTGATGAACGAGGTCATGAAGCTACAGAAGAAGGTGCAGGACCTGACGGCGCTGCTGAGCTCCAAGGATGACTTCATCAAGGAGCTGCGCGTGAAGGACAGCCTGCTGCGCAAGCACCAGGAGCGCGTGCGGCGCCTCAAGGAGGAGTGCGACGCGGGCGCGCTCGACCTCAAGCGCTGCAAGGACGAGAACTACGAGCTGGCCATGAGGCTGGCCCGCCTGAGCGAGGAGAAGGGCGCCGCGCTCATGCGCAGCCGCGACCTGCAGCTGGAGGTGGACAGGCTGCGGCACAGCCTCATGAAGGCGGAGGACGACTGCAAGGTGGAGCGCAAGCACACGCTGAAGCTGCGGCACGCCATGGAGCAGCGGCCCAGCCAGGAGCGGCTGTGGGAGCTGCAGCAGGAGAAGGCCCTGCTGCAGGCGCGGGTGCAGGAGCTGGAGGCGGCAGCGCAGGTGGGCGCGAGGGCGGGCGCGCTGCGCGGGGGTGGCGAGGCGGGGGGCGGGGCTTCCACGGGCCCACCCTTGCCGCAGGAGGGGAAGCTGGAGCGGAGCAGCCCCTACATCCAAGTGCTGGAGGAGGACTGGCGCCAGGCACTGCGCGAGCACCAGGAGCAAGCCACCGCCATCTTCACTCTGCGCAAAGACCTGCGCCACGCGGAGGCCCTCCGCGCTCGGGTAGGCGCGCCAACGTGGGCCGCAGGATCCAAGCCACTTAGCGGTGCTGGGACCTTGGCAGAATCTCCCTGTGCCAGGAGTTCTGTTTTTCATTTTTGAGACAGGGTCTCGTTATGCAGTTCAGGCTGGCCTTGAGCTCACTTTGTAGCCCAGGCTGATCTCGAACTCGCACCGATCCTCCTGCCTCAGCCTCCTGAGTGATGGGATTACAGGCGTGCACCGCCGCGCCTAGCTCCTCCCTGTGCCAGTTTTTAAGAAGCAGCCTTTTAGCACCCAAGCCTTGCCTGTGTCCCCCCAGGGGCACCCTTTGGGTTCACCCTGCCTGTGGCCAAGGTCCTGCATGGCCTGATCACATGTGCTCCCAGCTTCTACCCTGAGTCCTCCAGCCTGGGGGCCAGATGGGCACTGGGGGGCGGGGTGGGGCTAACGCCACCCCCACTCCTGCAGTGCTCAGAGGAGAGGGAGATGGTGGAGCTGCAATGCCTGGCCCTGCGCAAGGACTCCAAGATGTACAAGGAGCGCATCGAGGCCATCCTGCAGCAGATGGAGGAGGTCGCCTTCGAGCGGGACCAGGTGGGCACGAGGGCGGGCAGTGCGTTGAGGCGGGGCTCCCCTGGGATCCCAGCCCTCTTCCAGGCTGAGTCAGGAAGACTGGAAATTCCAGCCCTACCTGAGCAACTATAGACTTAGTGAGATCCTGTCTCAAAATTTTGGAAGGGCTGGAGATATAGCTCAGCATACAAGCTCTGGGTTCAATGTCCAGTACTGGCAAAAGAAACCCAAAGAATGTAAACCATAATGAGGTCCATCTTCTCTTCCTCCTAACCTCCAGGCCTTCCTGGTCTTAGGGACAACCATGGTCACCTTCAGCCCCTTCCTTCCTGACTTTCCTCAGTGCTGTGGGGAGCTTTGTTTCCTGTGTATTGTTATACAGAAAACAGGAGCTTTACACCTGTCTTGGCTCTTTTGTCTCTGGTACCCAGAACTGAGCTCAGGCCCTTGCACTAGCCAGGCAGGCAGGCGCTGTGCCACTGAGCTGCATTCCTGGCCTTAGCTAACTTAGCCATGGGCACACTGCCTGTAGAACACATGGTATGATAGCCTGGCAGCCTCAAAACGGGCTGGTGGCCCGAGCTAGCCCTCCAACGACACTGCCACATCCCTGTTGGGGCAGACATGGTGTGGGGCTCCCCAGTGAGCAAAGCCCGTGTCCACTGCGCTGGACGGGGCTGCTGGGGGCAGCTTCCTGCCCCCCCCCCCATTCCCTAGGAGCCAGTTTGGCTCCTTCAAGGTGGCTGTAAGTCAGAGCAGTGGCAAGAAGTGGGACCACTGCCAGTGCCCGGTCAGGTCCCGGCCATCAGGGCTGGGTGCCCCTGAGTTACCTTAAGGTAGGGTTTGGACGGGGATCATCTGAGGAGTGGCTTCCAGGCTCTCGGTGTCCCAAACAGAATTGAGCAAGACAGACAGACGAGCACGAGTATGATTTATTAAAAAGGAGTAAGGACAAGGGCTGGCGAGATAGCGCGGCAGACTAAGGCCCGCCTAGGCAGGTGCAGGCACCAGGGTTCACTCCCCAGTGCCACACGTGGTGCTGGCCCCACCCGTGGGCCTGCTGAGCCGGCCACCAGAGTCAGGGCGTGGTGGTGCACGCCTGTAATCCTAGCACTGGGGAGGCTGAAAATAGGAGGATCACTATGAGTCTGAGCTGCACAGAGAGACCCTGTACCAAATACGTAAATTTTTTTTTGAAAAAAGTAAGAAAGTAAGAGAAAGTGGTGAAGAACCACTGCACAGGGTGCAAGCGGCCCAAAGGGCTCACTGCCTGGGAAGAGAGGTGCTGGGTTGCTTATGATCCGGGGACTACAAGAGCGGGGTGGACAGGAGTCACGGCCACCCAGCACAGGTGGTACCTGACTCACCCGTCTATCCTGGAGGCAGCTTTGACCACACAAGCTCTTCAGAGGAACTGCCCTGGCCTCCAAGCCCACTGACTTTGGCTTGGGGGGAGGGGGTCGAAACCACAGTGCACACGAGGTGGAGCACGCTAGGGTTTGCGCATGCCTGGGGGTGCTGGGGGACACGGTGATTCTGATTTTTGTTCTGTCACAGGCTCTTGTCATGTAGTACAAGCTAGACTTGAACTGTGCAGGCCAGGCCGGGCTCAAATTCATCATAAAACCTCCTGTCTCAGCCTCCCAAGTGCTGGGATTACAAATGTGTGCCACCATGCTCTATGATTTGTTTTTTGGTACAAGATCTCTCGCCATAGCCCAGCCTCAGTGATCCTCCTGCTTCAGCCTCCCAAGCGTCGGGATTGCAGGCACAGGCCAGCACATCCGACTGGGCTTCCGCTATCTTGGCGTAGCTGTCCTTGCTGCCTGCCTTCACTCTGGCCCCAGGTCCTTACTTGCTTGCCCTTGCTCTACCTCCTGCCTCACCCGGGGCACCCCACGGCCTCCTGACTGTCGTGCAGGGGTTGGGTGCGCTCGTGAGGCTCCTGAGGCGTGGTCTGGGGTCTGGCCTTTCTCACCTGGGGCCCCTGGAGGAACAGGGTGCAAAAGAGTGTGACGTTAGCATTGAAGGACCTGAGGCAGCTGGGGTGATCGCATCCTGATATCAGTTACCCCCCAAAGCCCAGGACGTGTGTCTGTGTGCCGCCTGCACACTACTGTGGGGCGGGCTCACAGGGGACGCTGTCCCAGGGCCGCTCCACACTCACTGAGAGTTTTTTTCCGCTCCTTCACCTCTTCCACTTCCACACTTTCCACTAGAAGCCTCTAACGCTGCTCTCCAATCCCTGGAAATCCCGGGTTGTCCAAGGGAAAGAGGATTGCTGGAGCAGGTAGCTGGCCGGCCGGCCTGCTGGCCCACTGAGCGGTGCCCGTGTGTCTCCAGGCTATGGCCTCCCGGGAGGAGCTACATGCGCAGTGCGCCCGCGGCCTGCAGGAGAAGGATGAGCTTCGCAAGAGGGTCCGAGAGCTGGGCGAGAAGGCCGACGAGCTGCAGCTGCAGCTGTTCCAGTGCGAGGGCCGGCTGCTGGCCACCGAGGCCCGGCTCAAGCAGCAGCAGGCGGACACACCGGGCCTGGTGGGTCTGAATCCGGGCAGCCTGGGTGTCCATGCACAGAAGGACCTGGGATGGGCACTGGGGCCTGGCCTGGCCACCGTCAGCCCTTTCCTTGTTGATGGGGCTCTGTGTCCTCGTGGTGGGCCAGGGCACAGGCATGGCTCCTGCCCCAGTGGGAAGTGGCACAGCAGGCTGGTGGCTGAGACGAGGGGCAGCCCTCAGGCAGCTCAGCAGGGAGGGCTGGTTGGAGGGGAAGGGACCCCGTGACCTGCTGACCAACTGACCTCTGGTCTGGGCCTACAGAGCTCTGACCTGGACGACAGCTCCCCCAGGAACTCACAGGAGGTGAGTGGCACCCGCTCCTCTGCTCCCCAGTCACCAGGGCCTCTGTGGACCCAGGTGAGCGGGGTGAGCGTCGGGCTGCTTCCTTGGCTGCACCCCACCCGGCCAGGCAGCCTGAGGCCCTGTGAAGCCGCAGAATGTGACAGCGTGGGCTGTGGGTGGACCAGGTCCAGGGCTGGAGGGACAATGGTGGCTTGCAGGATGGCCTAACAGGACAAACTGCCTCTCTCTGGAAGCTCTCACTGCCCCAGGACCTGGAGGACGACAGACAGCTCTCAAACAAAGGTAAGGAGGCGAAGGGTACCCAGTGTGCTCCTGGGGAGGCTCCTCCACAGCTCTCTGCCTCTTAGGAGGTGCAGCCAAGTGACACACACACACACACACACACACACACACACACACCTCTCTCTCATGTCACACCCTCACGCTACAGATAGAGAAACTGAGGTTTGGGGAGTCAGGTAGCAGGCTGACACCCACATAGCAAGGAGAGAGTCCAGTTGGAACCAGGGACTCAGATGCTGGGGCATGTGGCCTATGGCGAACATGATGTCCAGGGACACTGGTTGTGAACACTCCTTCCTGTGCAGGCCCTAGGATCACAGGGGACCAGGGCTCACCCCCCACCCCACCTTGCCCAGCTTCCCTGCAACAGGAAGCTGCAGCAGGCCAGCGTCCAAATGCATGAGGCTAGGCAGTGAGAGAGCCCACTGTGCCCCCTGGCAGTGGGCAGGGATGTGGCTATGTGGTGTCTGCAGTGCCAGGGCCAGGAGAGGCTTTGGGCACTGCTGCTGGTTTTAAAATCGGGCTATAGATCCCAGAGACAGGACTGGGACGGAATGGTGTCCCGGCAGGGACCTGGAGGTGGGGAGGAGCTGCGGGTTGGGGGTTGCTGGGAAGGCAGAGGGAGGAGCGGGGCTGAAGGCTGTGTGGGAAGTCAGACAGACTTCCCCAGATCGGCCCAACCCAGCCTCCAGGCCAGGCAAAAAGGGGGAAGAAACAGCAACAAATGGAGAAGTGGGGCTGGCGGGCGGGCCACAGCCCGGGAGATGGTGAATTTGAGGCTGCTGAGCCCACGTGGGCAGAGGCAGCGTGAAGGTGGGAGCGGTGGGAAGGGTGTCGTCCAGGGGCCCGAGGCCTGGTCCGCAAGACCTATGGGATCGTGAGCAGCCTGGTGTCCACCCCGCTGCTCATCACCATGCCCACCTCTGGGCACCACCTTACCCGCAAATGCCCAGCGACTGGGGACACTGCCTGGGTCACACGTGGACAAACTGTCCAGGGGTCGGGGTCTTTCCTGCCCGTGTGTCCTTGGTCATTTAGGGGGGCCAGCTTGGGAGGAACAGGCTGCCTGTGGTAGCTCTGGGTTCTGACCCTGGATCTCCTCCTGAGCCTATCTGGAGGTGAGAAGTGTTCACGTGACCTCTTGGCCTGGCCTGGCACAGCCAGCTTGGCGAGGGGCAGTGGCTGCGTCCACAGGCCCGGCTCCCTTTTCTAGGAGGCGTTGCCAAGCCAGAGAACGCGGAACAGCAGCCTTTTGTGTCCCTGCAAAAGGAGCCGCTCTCGCTGAGTCCCCGTGTAAGGCTTCTGGGTCCCCGCAGCCCTGTGTGCTACTGGCCCTGGTCGCACATCGCCTGGATGTTCTTGAGGGGCAGCATTTGGAACAGGAGCGGTGCCCCTCCCGACAGGAGCAGACCTGTGGTCCTGATGGGGCAGCCGGGAGGGGGCGCAAGGGAGCTAGGGCTGGAAGGGCGCACGGCCTCAACCATCCTTGCCTTCGCAGGAGTCTGGCCCAAGTGTGGGTGGGGAGCCTCCGGAGAAGGAGAGGCGGCGCCTCAAGGAGAGCTTCGAGAACTACCGCAGGTGGGGCGCGGGCGCGGGCTGGGGCCACAGCGGGGACATCTGCCCACACCTGCCACTGCTCCTGCAGGAAGCGAGCGCTCAGGAAGGTGCAGAGCAGCTGGCAGCAGGGCGAGGGCGACCGCGGGAACACCACCGGCAGCGACAACACAGACACCGAGGGCTCCTAGCCCACCGAGGAAGTGCGGGCTCTCCTCTGGTCCGCTGCCCCCAGCGGAGCGCGCGCGCGTGGCCATGGCGACCTAGTAGTATTGTACGCTACAAGTGCACTGTAGAGATCTGGAGCACGCAACTAAATAAAAATAAACTGCCGGGGAGAGTACGCAGTAACGCAGGGGGCGGTAGAGGGCGGCGCGCCGCGGCGGACAGACTGCATCCTTGAGAGCGGTGCCCACTTCCAAGATGGCGGGAACAGCGTCGGACGTGCGGGACAGGACCCGGGGGAGGGACCTAGGTGGCCCAGTCCGGCCGGCGGAATGCTGCGGGCGGCCCTGGGCCGCGTGCTCGCACCGCGAGGCTGCGTGCACCTCTGGGGATCCGGCCTGAGGCGGTTGTGGGTCACCCGATCCCACCCGAAGGTCGCGGGGAAACGGCAGGCCTGGGTCTGGAGCCAGGGCTGGCGGCACTTGAGCTCCGGGGCGGAGCCCGCGTCAGGGCTAGGGTGTGTGGAAGCGGCGCACTACCAGCTCATCTACACCTGCAAGGTGGGCACGGGGCAGGGACGGCGCTGGAGGGCGCTGCGAAGGGCCGGGGGCTGGGCGGGGCCTCCCTACAGCGCTTGAAGCTGTCACGTCAGCCTCTCCGAGTGTGTGGGGCTGTCTCAGTGGCGGAGCCTCTCCCAGAAGAAGGGCTGTGCGGTCGGGATCTGTCGAGATGGGGCGGTCTCGGGAGCCGGGCCGCTTGAGGGGCGGAGTCTTTCCGAGGATGGGGCGGTCTCAGGGGCGTGGCCCCAGGGGGCGGAGCCTTTCAAGGATGGGGCTGCCGCAGGGCGGGGGTCTTCCAGGGGGAGCTTCGGTGCTGGACCTTTCGAGGATGGGGCGGCCTTGGGGGCGTGGCCCTCCCAAGGGGCGGTGTTTTGGGGCGGTGCCTTCCACGATGGCGCCTTCTCGGGGGTGGGGCTTTCCGGGGATGGGCTGTCTTAGGGGCGGGGCCTTCCAGAGAGGGGCAGGCTTGTCCAGCAGGCCAGGCTGGTTCGCCTGAGGATACATCCGGGAACCTAACCCGGTTCAGTTTGCGCCAGTTAGGTCTGTGGGACTCGATCTGCCAAGCGCATCTCCAAGCTGGCCTATCACCAGGGCGTGGTCATTGTGACTTGTCCGGGCTGCCAGAACCATCACATCATCGCAGACAATCTGGGCTGGTTCTCCGACCTGGACGGGAAGAGGTGAGGCCCCCTGCGAGAGCAGAGAGGGTTTGAGGAAGGCTTGGGCCCTAGGATGGGCTGGTGTCCCCGATGGCACCGGCACAGCAGCGTTCGCCTGGGCTGCTGACCACCCTGACAACCAGTGCTCCTGCCCACCCAGAGCCTAGCTCAGTTTTAGGTATGGCACCAGCACTGCCCCAGGCGGCAGCTGCGGATCCGGACAGCCCAGGCTGCTCCCCTCCCTGCAGCCTTGTCCATGGCCTCCCAGCTGTTTGCCCACCTGGAGATGGGCATGGTAGAACTGTGGCCAAGGTCCTGTAAGATCCGTGTGCCAGGCGCTGGATTGGTGCCAGGCCATGGCGCCAGGATCCCATGGTCCTGATAGAACCCCAAGGAAGACTTTTTTCTCCATCCCGTGGGAATGGGACTGGTCTCCTGGGGGTGGTGCTTGGGAAGCATTCACCTGTGTTGTACCTCAGCGGTCAAGCTACCACATCACTCCCACACTACACCCCGGCCCAGGCCGGCCGTGGTGCCCTCGAGGGAGCGGTGTGCGTGGCTAACACTGTCGCCCTGTCTTGCAGGAACATTGAAGAGATCCTGGCGGCCAGAGGAGAGAAGGTGCGCCGGTTGGCTGGCGAGGGCGCTCTGGAACTGATTTTGGATACCGCAGGGTCCCCCAAGTCCCCGGTGGACCCAGAAGTTGGTGACAATGAGGATCCCACCCACACTTGCAAGACAGGGCAGAGCTGACTCTCTGATCCCAAATGCTGCTAGGGGCTGCTTCTGACAGGGGCCCTTGGGGAGTCTTGGACGTAGCCTCTTCCAGTCAGTAAAGCTCGCCTCTGTGCGTGGGGCCTGGCTCTATGGTCTGTCTGTTCTGGGCTCAGAACCATTTTCCTGAGCACCAGGCCTGGGCTGGTGGGTGGGACGTTGGACGTGGGCTCTGAACCTGTGTGGCCTTGGGCAGGGCATACTTAGCTGTGTTCCTCCTGTGTCCCCTGCTATCCCCGGACAGGTTGGACATGCTGGATGCTCAGGAGGGGAGCCTGAGCCGACAGAGGGTCCCTGCCACCTGGCCCTGCCCCATCTCTTGCGCATGGTTCGTGTCCCAGCTTTCTTGGTGCTCGGGGTGTTTCCGTGTTTAGGAATCGAGCAACCAGTCGCAGGCGTGGCTGGCTCGGAAAACTGGATGCTGTGTGACCTTAATCACCAGCTCTGTCTGGCAGGGAGGGGCTGAAAAGGGGAAAGGGTGGAGGTGGCGGCTGAGCCTAGTGAGACAGGGACACAATGCACCCGTCCTGTCCCGTGGGCCCCAGCTAGTGATTACCAGCTTGCGCTGGCCGTGGGAGGCTGGGCGTGAGTACAGCATGTGTCCTGGTTCGATTACCCCCTGTCCTCTCCTCTGCTAGCAGCCTGCTATTATCCCCACCCGAGCCTCCTGTCACTTGTGAGAACTGTCATCAGCCTCCGGGCTGGGCCTGCCCCCCGCCTCCGGCCCGTTCCTCGCATCGGCCCAAGGTCATGAGGGGCCAGCTGGGGCTTCCCAGGGGCCCTGGAGAGGGTGAGGTG
>PVKN010015499.1:0-18456 GCA_004027915.1 Capromys pilorides | reverse complement strand
CTTTAGACCACTGAACCATCTCGCCGGCCCCTGTTTTACTTATTCTGACTGGTTCTAATTAATACTGTTACATGTCAATATTTTTCAGCCACAAGTGTATGGTTATGATGATTTGCAGATGCTTCAGACAAGGTTTCCATTGGTGAGTATGTGGAACAGAACTTGGGAAAAGAAAGATGTTTTGTTTGTGTCTTTGAGATAAGGTCTTGCTATATAGCCCAGGCTGACCTTGAAGTAATGGCAGGCCTCCAGGCTCAGCTTTCCAAGTGCTGGAATTACAGGTGTGTGCCACCATGCCTGGCAAGAAAGCTCTTAATGTTGGGAAGATTATCTTAATATCAGCCCATCTCTGTACATACGCTTTTTGATTTAACATACGTTAGAGTAGAGGGACTTGGAGCTGGGAATGGAAGCCAGGAACTCCTGTATTCTAAGTATACATTACCACTGAGCTATACCCCCATGCCAAATAGACTACTAGTGTCAATTTTCTGTTTAAATTTTTTTTTTTTTTATTTCATTGGAGTGATGGAGATCAAACCCAAGGCCCATGATTACTACACCTGAATGACATCCACATGCTCCTTCCCCTTTTTAAAGAGAGTGAGGTTTCACTTTGTTCCCCAGAGTAGTCCTGAATTTTGAATTTAAGTGATCATTCTTCTTCCACCTCACCCTTCCCCGAAATAGCTGGGATTAGAGGCATGTGTCTCTAAACCCAGATATTGTAGGGGGAGGGGTGCGCATGCACGCTAGGGTCAATCCAGGGCCTTGAGCATGCTAAGCAAATACACCATAGATCTATGCCCGCAGCAGTGTTGCATCTTTAATAATGTATAAACACATTGAGTCTCATTTGTATACTTCAGAAAGATCTATTTTCTGCAAATAAGCTTGATGTAGACTGATAGGAATGCTATGTAGAGGGTGAAAAACATTTATAGGCCATAATGTGTTCGCCTGTTGGCATATATGTAGACCTTGCCTGGCTCTCTATGGCCAGCCAAGGGGGACAGTGTATGCAAGAGCGATGTGGAGTTCTTGTCAGCTCTAACCAGCTGAATCAGTGGCTGGATGAATCGCAGGGCTCCAACATTCTCCTGCTGCTGACACTGTGGTCTTCATGCTGGAAAGAGTGGTATTGACTCTGTTTTCTTATGTCTCCCCTAGGATTACTACAGCATCCCGTTTCCCACACCCACCACTCCACTGACTGGGAGGGACGGTAGCCTGGCCAGCAACCCTTATTCTGGTAGGATGGATTTGGTTGGGGCTCAATAAAAGGATTATTGGCAAAAGCCAAATGAGTAGCAAGAAAGAACTTGGTTCTCACTATAATTAAGATTTCACCATAGGCCAGGAGTGATGCCACACCTGTAATCCCAGCACTTAGGAAGCTCAGGCAAGAAAATTGGTGTGAGTTCGAGACAAGCCTGGGCTACAAAAGTGAGCTCAAGGCCAGCCTGAACTGCATAGCAAGACTCTGTCTCAAAAAGACAGGAAAAAAAAAAAAAAAATTACCATAGATCAGGCCAGTAAGATAGCTCAGTGGTCTAAAGCGCCTGCTTAGGCAAGCTTAGGCAACCTCAGGGACCATGGTTAGATCCCTGGCACCACATGGTGTGCCAGCCCCACCCCCAGGGCAGGCTGAGCTGGCCATAACAGAGAAAAGAGAGAAAAGAAAAAAAAAATTTTTTTTTAAAAATTTATTTATTTGTTTCTTGGTTTGTTTTATGGCTGGCTCAGCCTGCCCTGGTGGTGGGGCTGGTGCAGCATGTGGTGCCGGGGATCAAACCATAGTCCCTGCAGTTGCCTGAGCTCTCCTAAGCAGGTGCTTTAGACCACTGAACCATCTTGCTGGCCCCGAGAAAAGAAAATTTTAAAGAAAGATTTCACCATAGAAGTGTGGAATGGATGTGGCAAATGGGGATTTGTCATCATCATGCCAAAAATGGGCATTTGACAGCTTTTTCCAGTAAAGCCTGCTTTCTGTTGTCTACTGGTGATTTCTCGATGAAACATTTAATTACTTTATCATGCTAGGCTTTGAACATAGAGCTTCTCACATGCTAAACACATGCTTTACTATGAAGTGTTTATTTGCCTCCCACCCCCAAGTGCCATCAAATCATATTAGAACTTGGTTTTCAAGTATAGCCTGTAGTCCCATGGGCAGAGCAAGAAGGGTGGGAAGAAAAGTGAAAAGGAAATAAAACAAGTGGGCAGGGAACTTGTACAGCAGCTTTGTTCTGGTAGCTACTATGATGTTATAGCACTATACAGTTCAACATTAGTTTTGACTAGCATTGTGCTAAATAGAGCTGCAAAAAAATGTAATTCGGGGAATGGAACTTTAAAATGTTTTAATGGAACCTCTTGCAGTCATGTGAAATCAGAGAAGGTAATTCGGCATTGCTATTGGGGTAGAAGAAACGGATACATTTAGTCTCTCCTGTCACAGGTGACCTCACAAAGTTTGGCCGTGGGGATGCCTCCTCCCCAGCTCCAGCCACAACCTTGGCCCAACCCCAACAGAATCAGACGCAGACTCACCACACCACGCAGCAGACATTCCTGAACCCGGCGCTGCCTCCTGGCTACAGTTATACCAGCCTGCCATACTACACAGGGGTTCCGGGGCTCCCCAGCACCTTCCAGTATGGGCCTGCTGTGTTCCCTGTGAGTACCTCGCCTAAGTCCCCTCTAGGTGAAAAGTCTTAGCCTTGGCCACTCCCTAGCTATCAAAATCAGACGATTCTTTCATAGTGGATGAGAAAGAACAGTTCCATTTTGGGCCTGTTTCTGCCCTGGAAGGAGGGAGTGGAGCTGGACTTGGTGGAATTAGAATAGGGATCAGCTGTCTTAGGATTAGTCTTCAGTGAACTATACAGTTTTGCTTCCCTCAGATCATCATTCATTCCTGCTTCTAGTGCCCTGTTCCTTTCCTAAACTGCCTCTTACCTTCACAGCCAAATTATGGAAATTTAGTAAGAATCCCATTTCACTATTTATTAAAACTCTTTGGCCAGCCTACATGAGGCTAGGTAGCCACCTGAATGTCCAGGCTCTGGAGTAGGACTGATCTGATGGTCCTACAGTGAATGCCGCATTTCACTGCAGTTCTGGCCTTTTTGCTCTTCAGGTGGCTCCTACCTCTTCCAAGCAGCATGGTGTGAATGTCAGTGTGAATGCATCGGCCACCCCTTTCCAACAGCCAAGTGGATATGGGTCTCATGGATACAACACTGGTAAGCTCCCCATGGCCCTGGCTTAGTGGTCTCTGGGGTGTTACTGAGTGAGTTTCAGAGAGAAAAACTTGGTGCTTGAGAATTGAGTTGGCAAAGGTGTGCTGCTCAACACATGATCATTAATGCTTACCTAACTTGAATGCTTGGAGCAGCACCAGCAGAGGAATTTGATAATAATACATGTATCTGCTTCTCAGGATGGGAATGCTTGAGAGTATATGTTGGCCATTAAAATATGTCATGTGGCCTAAACTGTAGGTGAGAAAAGCAGGGCAGGGCCCCAAGATTTTGCTGAGATATTGGTGGAAGCAAGTATCACTGATAGTACAAGAGAGGACATGTTCATGAAGGGGTAAGTGCTTTTCTAGCTGACAGACTATGGTAGGTTTGGCTTAAGTCTTAGTTTCATTCCCTAGCTGGAAGAGCTAAGATTTCTGAAAGGAGTAAACACTTTGACTCCTCAGAAGAATAATTGGTCAGGGAGAGTTGGACCTTTAGGTTCTTTCATTTGTATGACTGGTCTTCATGCATGGTCCATTGCACACCTAATAGTCAGGGAAGCATAGGAATCTTCTGGTTTTATACTGATTCAAAAGATACTTAGCCTAATCCCTCCTTTCTATGCCTGGCATCTGTACTCTACTTATGGAGGAGTCATCTTTGAATAAAATAGTTCTTTGTCCAGTAACTTTTAGGGGAGAAGGTTGCTGCAGTTGCTAAGGGTTGGGGTTGAGGGTTTTCCTTCAAAACTGTTGGCCTAGTTACAATTTAGTGATGATTTGGATGAAACAGCATTGGTGTTCTTCACCCTTGTGTGGACTCTGGGAGGTAAATTATCAAGGTTTTCAATAATTGGGTAACTGCCTAAGCTGAGCACGAAAGGCAGTAAGTCTAGGAATTAACAGCCAGATGGAGCTTTGTACTGTTGTATAGCATAAGAGTGGGTCACTATTTGAATACCAAAATCCTGAGAGGCCCCACTGAGATTTAATATCTAGGCTCCTATGGTTTTCACTGAGCAAAGTCTGCCTTGACCCTTGGTAGGGGAGGATTATAAACTGGACTTGGCATGGCCCCATTCCAAGAACATGAAGGTTATGCCTTATCTTGCCCAGGGATGAGAATATAAAGGCTGATAAAAATAATGCAGTTGGCATATCTGATTCTGGAGGCCCTAGCTTATCACTTCCCTTAAGATTTCAGAACCCTGTTATACATCCCTTTGAGAACCCCCAGTTCCTACCCCACAGAGGGCTCTTGTCATTCCATTACTCATCAACCTCTAAATTCATTTATTTTTATGTATTTGATTCCTTTTAGGAAGAAAATATCCACCCCCTTACAAGCATTTCTGGACGGCTGAGAGCTAATTTGGCCCAGGCTGGGGGCTGTGTTTTGTGTGTGTGTATAAATTTGCACTGAAGTCTTGTTTCAGAAACCAGACCACTGAGGAGAGCCTGCTGAGCTGAGGCCATGCCTGCGTGGCTTGGGGAAATGAGTTGGTGGATACCTTCTGGGCTTGCCCTCCCCCATTTCCCTCTCCCCCATGTGTCAGACCCTATCTTACCCATTTCGAATTCAAACGGTGCAGCACCTCCGAAGCATCAATGCACACACCTGCTGTTGCTTTTGATTTCTGGAAGGCATGTAGTTTCAACTTGTAACAAAAATATTTGTAGTCTTCAATAAACTGTGGTATTTCTTTAGCTAACTCTGGCGTTCTTTCCGTGCATGTCTTTCTGGACACTAGGAACCAATGTTGTGTTGAGAATGAAGGGTGGAGGGTGGCCTTTTCAATCAAACCTCAGCATAGCCAAAGAGCCGTTAACTTTTCAGTGTGGTTGTTAAGTGGGGGGAGGGGAAATGGCCTCAGTTTCCACCCTATTGATTGGTTGGTAATGAAAGCTATTTGCAGAATATCCCAGATTTCCCATATTTATATCTCTTCACTTTTCCATTTAGCTCTTTTCCCTTGCCTTTGACATAAACAGAAGGGAGAAAGCAAAATGTAGCATGTCCTGTCATGTCACAGTGAAAGCAGAAGAGATGGTGTTCAAAGCTGTTGTTAGGGAAGTATCTTTCAAAGTTTACTTCCCACATTTGATTTCCAAAGGCTCACTGGCTGATTGAGATCTGATAGTCATTTGTGATCAGCTAGTTGGTAACTCAAGACTCCGGAACCTCCTAGCCTAACATTGTTCTTAGTCCTCCTATGGCTTTTCAGAGATTATGGATGATGAGTTGATGTGCACTTGTGGGTCCAGCTGAGGATGTGTGGGAAGTTTGGTCAGACCTGACTGTGGACCTTAAGCCAGACTCAACCCATGGACTAGTACACTATCACCCTTTGTCTGTAGAGTTAACTTGGACAGTGAGAGCATCACCTTTGGAAAACCAAAATAATCAGCTTTCCTTGTATTTGTCCCTAGCCCTATGGAGTAATTTTATCCTGTGGCGTCTGACCAACTTTCCCAGGGGCAGCTGTGCTGAGATCGGTTCTTGTTTCTCCCTACCATCCACATTGTGTTGGTATGATTATCACTGTTTGGGAGGGGGGCAGGCAGGGCATTTTGTTGTTAGAAGGAAAGCAAAAGAACTTTACTCTGAGGATCTTTCTAATAACTGTAGTGAGAAGCAGGGAAACCAATATCCATGGTTTTCTAGGTTTCTAATGTTACATTGAGGCCCTTATGGCTACTACACAGTACTTTTCCCTCCGTGTTTCTAGTCCTTTCAACCCCATATGTAATAGAAGGCCTTTGGACTAGACGCTGGTTTTTAGCTAGCCCTGCCTCTAAAAAAACAAATAGGGGTAAGTTCATATTTTAGAACACTTTCTCCCTGCCGCCCAGTTTAGGGACCCACTTAGCCATTTCTGCCATCATCCTAGGTAACCTAGCTTTGTTTTGCATAGTGACCAAGTGAGCTGTGTGAGCCTTAGTAAAGATAAATCATTGTCTCTTTAGGTTTATCTTTAAAGTGTTCTATTTATGTCCTGTTTATTCCATCTTCAGTCTCAACCTTCCACACACACCTTATTAGCTTTTGCTTTTTCCATAACTGAATTTCTTACAGTAAAGCCTGCTACTCAGTATTTTGCTGCAAGGGCAACTGAGATTCTGAAAAAAGAAGGGGAAACATTCCCACCCATTAGCTCTTTAAGAAATTCTTGTATTATTCCCTTCTGTTACTTCAGTGCCTTCAAAGTATATAGCTGATACTTTGGAGATGTGGAAGTATTTTCTCCTGCTTGGTTTTTCTAGTTGTTTTTTTTTTTTTTTGTTTTTTGTTTTTTGTTTTTCTTAGTTGGTATTTGCTCCTCCCTGGAACTGTCTGAACTTAGGATGTGGGAGGGTTATCCATGCTGAGGTGGTACTTTCATTTCCCTTGTAAAGATCTAAAGCAACCAAGGTGGCTTAGTTTAGGAAGCCTATCTTTGTTGGAGCCATTGGCTGGGAGGATTTGGGTTCTGGAGTTTGAAAGGGAACTGCTGTTGAACTGTAGGTGAGTGAAGGATTTTCTTTGTAATTTGGTCACTCTTAACATGTGCTTCTTAGAACTTCACCACCAGAGTGCTCCTTAGCAGGGGACGGGTGTGTGTCTAGGGGGGAAGATCTGAATGAGAGGATAGAGAGAAGTGCCAAGTTGCTGGTTTTTGTCTTTTAACAAGAAACATATGAGTTGAGGTACAGTCTGGACTAGAGCTTTTATTTTACGAAGTTGTGAACTGAAAATTACATTGCGTTTTTGTGTTTGACATAGGCTGTAGGAAATAGCCTGCCCCTACACCTCCTTCCCTTCCCTGCACTGTGCTCAGTGTGTGTAAATGGAAATGTATCCTTGTGTCAGCCTTCACATCCTAGAGATAGCCTAGAACAGTGGTGGTGAACCTATGGCATGTGTGCTACAGCGGATTGTTCGTACCAAAGAAAGTTCTAAAAGGTTCACCATCATTGGACTATGAGCTCCAGAGCTGTATTGCGTGAGCTGAGGTTCTGAAAATGAAAGTGCTCTTGGGGAATATTTGGGCCTGCTCCTTAGGACTGTGAGGTGTAGGGTTTAAGCCCAAAGACTCTTGAGGAACTGAGTCAGACTACCCACATCTTCAGAAGAACTAAGTGGAGTTGGGGTAGATAGACTTGCTATAGACATTAAAAGTTTATTAAGTTAAAGATATATATATTGTCTGACTTTTGGCACAGATGTACTTTGAAGTCCGATATGGTAGTAAGGTTTGGTAATATCTCCTTGCTCACCTCATACAGCTCAGCTCTTTCACACAGATATTCCACACATATCTGGAAAGGACAAAAGAACTCTTAAGGAGCCTTTGTCATGAATTCTTATCTCTCAGGATTGACCTGAAGGTGGAAAAACAGACCAGAATTCCCTTGCAGTGCTATAGCTAGAAAGGCTGCAGACCTCATTTCATCCTGGAAGGAGGTGAGGCAGTAGTTGAGCTAATCCTCCTGTCTGTTTCCTCCTCCCCCAGGTGTATCAGTCACCTCCAGTAACACGGGCGTGCCAGACATCTCGGGTTCTGTGTACTCCAAAACCCAGGTAGGTGCCTGGCTATAGATGGAAGTGGAAAATGATGGGACACAGAGGAGGTAGGGCTGCAGTGGTAGAATTTAATGGGCAAAAACAATCCTAGGAAAGGTGTCAGGCCCATCCTGTCTTTTATAAATGGAAGATCTAGCTTCAGTTTTTCCAGGAATTTAAATTTAGCACTCCTAAGGGGCAGGGAGATAGCTCAGGGGCACAAGTGCCTGTCTAGCAAGTGTAAGGTCATGAATTTGAACCCCCAGTTCCACCAAACAAACAAATTTAACACTCCTAGAATTAAGAGAATTGTAATAGGAAGCTGAGGTGTGGCCAGCTGTTGTGATATGATTTATGATGTAACTGTCCTTATCTTTTACCCACTCTACCTTGTTCATAACATTTCTAAGAGAAGAGAGACAGGGATGAAGGGACATTAGCTCATTTCATCTTAGTAAATCTATAACTAAGAGTGGAAATGGAAAAAATCAAGTACCCTAAAGAAAGCATTTGTTACTAAGTTATCTACAGTTCTGTGGGGTTTCTTTGTTTGTTTTTGCTTTTATCTCTCCTTCATAAGCATAAAGTTTGCTGTAGTTGTAGGGAATTTGAGGGAGCTAAAACCATGAATACTTGAGGCACCACAAATGCGTTTGTGATTTTTGTGTGTGTGTCTTTTTTTTAACTATCCAAGGACCTGTAGTATCTGCCCAGCTTCAGGAGTGTGGATGCCCACCTAGTCAGCACATTTCCCTATGGCCGTATGTGTAATAGGTTACAGTGTGCTTGCACATTCAACCTCTGGTTTGAGCCTTACAATAGAAATCAGTAGCGTCCCTGTTTATGGATGAAGAAATTGAGGCTGGCAGACTGTCCATAGCCTAGGATTAGTGAAGGGTAGGAACAGGGCTGAGATTTGAATATCTGACTTGGAGTGCACTATCCTGATTATGTTGCTTCTTGAGGGTGGGGGACTCAGGCTCAGAAGCTCCCAGGAGCCTTTGCTGACCCCTTGTACTCTCTCTCCTATCTTGGATAGCAGTCCTTTGAGAAACAAGGTTTTCATTCCGGTACTCCTGCTGCCTCCTTCAACTTGCCTTCAGCCCTAGGAAGTGGGGGGCCCATCAATCCGGCCACAGCTGCTGCCTATCCACCTGCCCCCTTTATGCATATTCTGACCCCCCATCAGCAGCCGCACTCCCAGATCCTTCACCATCATCTGCAGCAGGATAGCCAGGTAATAGTCCTTCCCATCTCTCCTTTCCCTTGCTCTTCCTTCCTGTCCCCTGAAACTGCTTTCCCTTTCCTCTTCTCCCCTTTCCTCACCACCACCCTCACCCATTCCTCCCCAGTGCCAGCCAGGGGCACACAGTACATACACAAGCGCACATAACACGAGCGGCCGGCAAAAGGAAATGTGAGAGGAGCCAGATTTCAACCCTGTTTTGGGGGCCCTTTCTCCTCCACCACCTCCTGTGGCATAGCTGTCCTCATCCCATCAGACCTGGGTCACACCTTCCCTTTTACCTCTCCCAGCCTTCCCCCTTTCCCTGACATAGCTTTCCCTTTTAATGGTGGAGTTCTATTGTCAAAGTTTGTCCCTTTATTTTCCATATATCCTGGTTCTGCCTCAGCTACCATATTTGCAGATGATTCTCTGTTGCCAGCACCAGCAGGAGGAGCAGGTAATGAAACTGAATGATGCTATGCTTGAACCCACTCCTTTTCAGTCCCCATTTCACTTCCACAGCCTCAGGGAACTTGAAAAGACTGCGCGGTCACAAATCGGGATACACAAACATAACAAACACCTTGCTGAGCTCTCTGGCCTCCCTGTCCTCCCCATCCTCCCCTCCTCAACACCCTCTTTATCTTTGTACCCTTGGTCAACTCGAGAACATTTAGTTAACAGAAGGTAAAGATTCTGCACAGTATCTGGAATCTGGGCCTCAGTTGGTCTCTCCTGTCTTATTGACAGTGGGCTCACCAAGGTGATGCTCGCTAGTGGGTAGATCGTGGGGCGGTGCAGCACCTCTGGAGAGCTCCATTTGCAGCTGCCTGAGCTAAAATAAAGGCTTCCTTGCTCTCATGGATAGCTTTCCAAATTGAGGGGATTAATAGGGATCAGAGAAAATGGAATTTTGATTACTCATCTCCAAGAGGTGATAATTCTCATAGAACTCCCTTTTTTTAGACTGAGTACAAGTTAGAGAAAATAATATTAAAAAATGAGTAGAACTGATTTATTTTCAAAGGTCCTGTTTTCATCTTTCCCCTATTCAAATGTCAAAAATTCCTTATACTTTTATAAGAGTGCTATCAGCTATAGAAACTAGACTGTATAGTTGAGAAGCATCAGAGTAAGTTCTGTGTAAAGGAATGGGCAAACAAGACAGTTGACACATCTCCGTCTGAAGATGTTACCGATTTGTCCCACTAACTAGACACCTTTTTCCTCCCCATCGTCCTCCCATTTCCCTCCAGACGGGCAGCGGGCAACGTAGCCAGACCAGCTCCATCCCGCAGAAGCCCCAGACCAACAAGTCTGCCTACAACAGCTACAGCTGGGGGGCCAATTGAGGCCCTGACCCTCTTCTCCCGGTCCCATCTTCTGAGAGGGCTTCTCAGCCTGGAAAGTACGGAAACATCCAAGAGAGGAATGTTGGGGGGTTGTGCAGCCCCCACCCCAGCGGCCCACCCCATGCCTCAGCTTCACATCCCCCATTCCCATACCATCCCCACCTTGTTGTATGTATTATAGGATTTGTATTTTCTTCCTTTCCTCCTTCCCCTTGCATTCAAGATTATGAAACTTTGCTGTGGGCCCTGTCCTTCCTTCACTTCTTCCTGTTCACCCTGGTGGTGTATGGGTAAGGTGGGAGGGGGAGCCCCCCAAATATATATCAGCCCAACAGCCCTAAGTCTCCTCCTTTATTATTAGGAAAACAAAGTGACAGCAACAACAACAAAAAAAGCGTCATGAATATGAAAAGCATTGTCAGATTAATTAGTTGAAGTGTTTTTTGTTTTTTTTTTTTTTGTTTTTTTTTTTTTTGTACTGTGTCCTCAAATTTAATGGATTAATGTGTCTTGTATATATAAAAAGAAAACCTCTACCTTCAGCCTCTGCCCATTCTTGCTCCGTCTAGGACATCCTCAGTCTCGTCGATGAGCAGCTTGGTGAATAAGTATTCCCGTATCAACTGGGCTTCCTCTTGCAGGCCTCGGAGGCAGTGGAATAAAATGAAATCTTTGCCCTTTAAAAACTTTGACCTTAATGTGCTAGTATTTTGCACTTGAGGGGATTCCCTTCCCTTCACCTCTAAGAATTTCACAATGTGAGTGGAAAGAACCATTACAGATCTGCATTTCCTCCAGAATCGGCAGGTCTCAAGTGAAAGGAGAGAGACTGGGTGGACGGGCTGAGAAGCTGAAACTATTTCAAGAAGCGGCTTTCTGAAATCTAAGCATGACTTAAGGGTCCAGGCAAATAAAACCGAAAAAGAGGCTGAGGGGAACACTGTTGTTGGCTGGGGCCCCTTTCCTTCCTAAAAGTTAGCTCCAAGCAGTTGTTTCCTGCATGCTGCTTTGTGGCTTAGCAATACCCCATCCCTTTATGCCGAGGCTTGGAAAGTCAACCGTATGAAAACATTCCCCAGCAGTGGCGATCACACCCAGGGCCGCCCAATCACTTCCCAGCCCTTGCCCCATGAAAAGATGGGCCTCCTACTTCAGCCTCCGGGAGCAGTTGGGACTACGCTTGCAAGCCACTGTGCCAGGCTGGAAAGGATTCTTCCTGTCCCACATTCCTCTTTTCCTAGCTGTTTCACTAGCTTTCCTCCGCTAGTGAGATTAAGAACCCTCGATCCTGCTAGTCTGCACATGCTGTGTAGGAAATGCCTAAACCTCTCAGAGCAGTGGAGAGGAATTTTACGTCTCCTCGTGTCCTTTATTCAGGGTTGGGGAGTTAAGAATTGCTTGGCAAACACTGCCCCTCCCATTTATGTCAGATGACACCCGGGTCTGTCCAGAAACGGGCACGGGCATTGCGGCTGCCTCGTCGGGTTGGCCGCGGGGCGAGGGTGGTTGCGCCAGGTTCGCGTGTGTGGCCGTCCTGCCCTCTGGTGGCCACGGGGACCACTCGGCGTGAACACTCGACAACTCCGTGGGCCGGGCAGGCAAGAGGGAAGGAGGATCGACCCAGCTGGAAGGCAGTCACGGAAAATGAGAATTTCGCGCGCCCATCCTTTCACAGGAAGCTAAAAAGTGCAGTCATCCCCTGAGAGAAGGACCGTCCCTCCCTCCGTCTTCCGTCTTCCAGTCGTTTTACGACAGTGCCGCGTCACAGGCTTGCTTTTCGGCAGCGTGGACTGACGCGTCGCTCAATTTCTGATAGCGCGTCACTGGGTGCTCCCCGGTGCGAATGGGCCACGCGAGGGCTTCAAATGTGCGAGTCCCAACCAGGGATGAGTCTCTTTGACCTTTTCCGGGGCTTTTTCGGCTTTTCTAGACCTCGGAGGTGAGAGTAGATCTGGGTTAGAGTGGGTATTGGGGGGAGCTTGGACCCTTCCCCCTATTTTGGAAAAACTTTTACTTCTTGCACTCTTGCGGAGCAGATAGGAGTCACAACGTTGAGCGCACAACCAGCGACAGTAGCCAAGGCGGTCGTTAAGAGGAGAAACAGCATCCTGAGGTGATGCAACAGAGACCTAGCCGGGAAGGAGGACAGTGAGCCAATGAGCTAGACTTTGGGAGAGGGGTGGGGCTGGGGACACCAGAGAAAACGCAGCTGGAGGCGTTTGAGGAAAGTTTCGAGGTGAGGACTGAGAAAAAACAAGAGACAGAAATATCTGACAGTTGTTAATGGTTTCATGTGGCAGCCAGTCCCCCCAGCCCTCCAGACCCCTGCCCTTGTCCCGCTTTGCCACCCATGAGTTGACTGTCTGCCTTCAGTAGTGAAGGCAGGTGGTTTACCTGCCTCCACCTTCAGCTACAGAGATCCCTTTTTTGGAGGGATGACTCGAGATGAAGATGAGGATGATGAAGAGGACGAGGAAGGAGCCCCATGGAGCCATGGCAGTCGGAGGTTTGATAGTCCCCAGCCCCCGGAGGAATTTGGCTTCAGCTTCAGCCCAGGAGGAGGGATGCGATTCCATGACCACTTTGGCTTTGATGACCTTGTACGGGATTTTAACAGCATTTTCAGCGAGATGGGAGCCTGGACCTTGCCTTCTCACCCTCCTGGTGTGTGAGTTTCCCTGGGAGAGACCATGGGTTTCTATGGGTGGGTGAAGTAAGCCTGCTGGGAGGATTAGAGGATGGAATTGAGGAGACTGATGATTTCAGGGGGATTTAAATCCCACTCCACCATCTACCTGCCACCTTTCTGCAGAACTTCCAGGTCCTGAATCAGAGACACCTGGTGAGAGACTTCGGGAGGGACAAACACTTCGGGACTCAATGCTTAAGTACCCGGATAGTCACCAGCCCAGGATATTTGGGGGAGCCTTCGAGAGTGATCCAGAGCCTGAATCCCCAAAGTCAGCACCAGGCTGGGGGCCCCAGAGACCTTTTCATAGGGTGAGTGCTCCATCTGGCTGGAAGTGAGAGTAAAGTGTAACCACTGCAGTCCTTGGTGAAATCTCATAGGTTAGAGTTGGAATTATTTATGTTTCCTTCCTCCTCCTCCTCCTCTTCCCTTTTCTCTTCCTCTTCTTCCTCTTCCTCCTCCTCTTCTTCCTCCTCCTCATCTCTTCCCTCTTCACCTCTTTTCTTTTCTCTTTGTACTGGAGATTGAACCTAGGGCCTTGTTTATGCTGGGCACCTACATCCCCTGCCACTGAACTACATCCCTATCCTGTTTTCTGTATTAAGCTTCTTGCAGGCTGTTCTTTGGGGGAAATAGAGTTCTGCTTCTTATTTAAAAACAGGCAAACTACTGGTCTAGATGATGCTTAGATAAGGCAGGATTCTTGGGGAGGGCAGGACAGCATCATTTCAGGAAGGAGAAAAGGGGTTTTGGAACTTGGGAACAGTTTGGAGGAAAGTATGTTTTCACCCACTGTGGCTTTTTCTACAGTTTGATGATGTGTGGCCTGTGACTCCCCATCCTAGAGCCAGAGAGGACAATGGTGAGTCTAGAGGAGAGAATATTTACCGCCCCTCTTTTTTCCTGAAGATGAACTTGTTTCCTCTCCTTTAAGTGTCTTTTTGCTACACATCTCCCTTTCCCTTAGACTGTCTTGGTTCGTAATTTCTCTGCCCTTCCAGATCTTGATTCGCAGGTTTCTCAGGAAGGTCTTGGCCCAGTTCTACAGCCCCAGCCCAGGTCCTACTTCAAGAGCATCTCTGTGACCAAGATCACTAAGCCAGATGGGGTGAGTTGGGGGAGAGGGATGAAGGACACTATGGCCAGGGAACATCCTTTACATGTGTAAAGAAACCACTGAACTGGCCAGGTGGCGCCATATACCTATAATCTCAGCTACTCAAAAGGCTGAGATGGGAGAATTGCATGTTTTAGGCCAGCTTGGGCAACTTAATGAGACCCTGTTTCAAAATGAAAGTAAAAAAGGTGTGGGAATGTAGCTCAGTGGTGGATGTTTACCTTGCATATGTAAAGCCCAGGGTTTAATCCCCAGTATTTTCCAAAGAAATGAAAGAAACCACTGAACTCAGCTTTAGTAACATTAGGAACAGTGAGGCTTCTGCTTGTAGGTTGTGGAGGAGCGGCGGACTGTGGTGGACAGTGAGGGCCGGCGGGAGACCACAGTGACCCGCCAGGAAGCAGACAGCAGTCCTAGAACTGGTGAGTTAGGAGAATGGATCCAAGCCCATCTCTTAACTCCTGGGGGAAAATGAAACTCTGACCTTTGTGCCCTTTAATGTTACCACTTCCCTTTGGCTCTCTCTGCCTGGCTGTTTCACTTTTTAGATCCAGAATCACCAAGACCTCCAGCTCTGGATGATGCCTTTTCTATCCTGGATTTATTCTTAGGACGTTGGTTCCGGTCCCGGTAGCCTTGTTAAACTACAGAGGCCTAGAGGTCCTTTCCACATCCCACTCCTTGCTCACCCTCAACAGGCTTAGTATCTTCTGCCACCTCTGGGCGTCTGGAGTGTGGAGCAGGGAACAGGGACTTTATCGGTCTGTCATTCACCTGGACTGACCAATAAACCTTTATTTATGCTAAGAGTCTTGGTTTTTTTGTTAAAACTATGTTACTTTCTAGAACCATGCAGGACTTCTCCCTGCTTTTATTTATTTATTTTTTTTTTAAATTTTATTTATTTATTTATTTGTTTGCTTGTTGTGTTTGTTTCTTTCTTTCTTTATTCATTTTGTGGCTGGCTCAGCCTGCCCTGGTGGTGGCGCTGGCGCAGCATGTGGTGCTGGGGACCGAACCGCAGTCCCCGCAGTTGCCTGAGTCCTCCTAAGCAGGCGCTTTAGACCACTGAACCATCTCGCCGGCCCTTCTCCGTGCTTTTAATCTTCTCTTTAATTTTTAATTTTTTGTTCCACTTCAAAAACCTGATTTGATAAATGGGAGTCAGTGACCAGTGGAAAATATATTTTCCTTCATGTATACATATAATCCAAATAATACCTATAACCCAGGAAGCTGAGGTGGGAAGATTGCTGCAAGTTTGAAGCCTTTCTGAACTGCATAGTGAGACCTCCCCCCCCCACCCCCATTTTCTTATTGTGGAGACAACTAGAGATAATTTCAGTTACATTTAAATACATCATATTCCCTGAGGTATTTGTAGGAGGAAGCAAGAGACAGCATCTTCCCTTAATGGAGATGGTGAGATATTTGAAAAAGCTGGAGCAAATATATTTTAACTTACTGGCTGTTTTATTTTCATATCTGTTAGGAAAGTATACCTAGCATGAACATTGCTAGACCTTTTTTCTTATTAACAGTTTGCAGAACTGGGTGTGCTGGAGCACAGTTCAAATCCCAGAACTGTAAACTGAAGTAGAAAAATGGGAGAGTTTGAGGCCAGGTGCCCAAAGCTAAACAGCAAGTTTAAAGTCTCACTGCTGTGAGGGGTGGCAGGCTTCCACCTTTGTTTACTTCTAGTTTCTCTGAAATAATAAGGGTCCTTGAAGAGGCATATTGTGGGAACCACAGACAGAGATGCATGAAGTAAAACATCTTACTCATATCTTGGTGAATAGAAGTTGTTGATTATCTGTTGTTTATCTGTTTTGTCCAAACAAATCTCTTCTAATCCAAGGTTGGAAGGATACTCTTCTACCTGTCAGATATGTTTGATATATATATATATATATATATATATATATATATATATATATATTTTTTTTTTTTTTTAAGTTTTTAAATTATCTTGGAATTTATCTTTGAGGTTAGTCACAGGACTAATTGTAGTCTTTCCCATTCAAAAAATGTATCCTTGATTATATAAATATTAAATACACCTTGTGCTGGATCTTTCAATTCTTCCATTAATCTACTTGTCTTTTTGGCTATATCACATTTTTTGTTTGTATACAGTGCTAGGATTTGAACACAGGATCTTCACACAGACACACTGAGTTACATATCCAGTCCTTTTTATTTTTTGAGGTTTCACTAAGCTGTTAAATTACCCATATGGTACTTAAACTTGTGGTCCTTCTACCTCAGCCTCCCAGAGTCCTGAGATCTGTATCACACTTTTATGTTTTAAAATTTTTGTTTTGAGGCAGTCTTACTAGGTAGTTCAGACTGTCCCGGAACACCATGTGTCCCAACCTAGCCTCAGGCTTTGCAGAGACCCTCCTGCCTCAGCCTTGAGATTGCCAAGATGATAGACATGCACCTCCGTGCCTGCCAGTGATATCACACTCCTAAATATCAGTTTTATTTGGTAGAGCAAGTCTTCCCTGTTAGGTTCTTTCCTAACTTCTCTAGTGTATAAAAATAATAGTGTTTTTTTTTTTTCTTTTTGAGACAGGGTCTTGCTATGCAGTTCAGTCTGGCCTTGAGCTCACTTTTGTAGCCCAGGCTGGTCTCGAACATGCACTGATCCCCCTGCCTCAGCCTCCCAAGTGCTGGGATTACAGGTGTGTGTCAGCTCAATAGTGATATTTTCCATTCTTTAGAGTTCTATCAAATACAAATAAAGCTCAAATCAGCTGTCTGAGGAAAGCCACTAACACAGGAGAAGCAATTTAGAAGAAACATTATACAGAAAGATAAAAATTTAGGATATAAACAAAATGTGCTTAGCACTAGAACAGGATACTATGGCAACCAGCTTTTGGGAGCTAACAAATATGAGAAAAATGCAAAAAACTAAAAAGTCTTTTGAAGACAGTTGAAATCTCCAAAGTAGGTGAAGAAAAAGAAGAAGAAAAGCACAAAAGAATAAACAGGTAGAAATCATCAGTGACATAAATGAAAACATCTAGAATGGATTGATGTCACTTTTTTTTTTAACCAGAGATTGAACTTGTGATCTTCAAGGTCACCAAGCCCTAATGTCACTTTCTACCTTAGGGGACCCACATGCTGTATACAAAGATAAAAATACGCCACCCCACACACATGGGAAAGCTCACAACCTTAGGGACAAAGCAGAAGTCAAAGTCTGAGACAGGGCCAGTGAGATGGCTCAGTGGACCAAGCGCCTGCTTAGGCAGGTGGAGGAACTGCGGGGGCTGGAGTTTGATACCCCAGCACCACATACCACACTGCCCCACCCCTGAGCATGTTGAGCCAGCTAATGAGCCCCAGCATGGTGCACACCTGTGATCCCAGGGCTGGGGAGGCTGAAGGCAGGAGGATCACTAGGAGTCCGATCTGTGTAGTAAGACTCTGTACCAAATACATAAAAAAAAGTCTGAGACAGACCACTTTTCAGGAGTCAGAAGTCAAACTTCAATTAAGATAATGGCATGCTCTGATGGCTGGCACCTGGTGCCTGCTGGCCAGTTGCACACCCAGCTACTCAGGAAATGACCCAGGAACCTGAGACCAGCCTGGGCCACAAAGCAGGCTCCATCTCAAAATCAAAACCAAAAAAAAAAAAGAGCCTGGCATGAAAGGTGGCTACACCTGTAATCCCAGCTCCCCAGGAGGACATGCAGCCAGACCCCATCTCAGAGCACCCTGGGTTCAGCCCCAGTGTGAAAGGGGAGGAAATGCAAAAGCAGCAGTCCCACTACTGAGCCCATAGCCAAACAAGTGGAAATCTGTGTTGAGATACCCACTTTGAAGTGCATGGCAGCATTATGTACAAGAGAGGTACGAGTCAAATTAAGTATCAACAAGTGAGTAGCTATGCCTCCAGTGGAATACCATGCATCTACATCTGTATTAAAAACAAAGGGAATTCTGTCACTTATGGATAGGACCCCCGAGGACATTATGGTAAGTGAAATGAGTCACAGAACAACATTTTGCATGAGCTCACTTATGTGGAATCTCAAAATTGAACTCCAAGTAGAATGTGATATCCAGGACCAAAGGGTGAGGGAGGGCCTTGGGAAAGAGTTGATCAAAGGATACAAAACCTCAGCAAAGGCCAGGCATAGTGACACTCACCTGTAACCCCAGCACTCAGGAGGCTGGGGCAGGAGGATTGCCTAAGTTCAAGGCCTGCCTGAACTACATGGCAAGCCCCTGTCTCAACAGCAACAACAAACTCCCCCCCC
>PVKN010015498.1:0-18478 GCA_004027915.1 Capromys pilorides | reverse complement strand
TATGTCTAGTTGTCCCGCCAAAGCCTAATGCAATCATGGGGCAGGGACTTCTAGAATTTGAGACTTGACTCATGATCCACTGGGATTATGTGTTTTAGTACTGATGGGATTATGGGTCTGAGTCCTTCTGGGATTATGGGTGTAGCCTAAGGTGGTTAGGCTGAGGCAGAGAGCCTGAATGTAATATAAAGAGAGACAGACTGACACTGTTGCTCTGCTGCCCAAGTTGGTTGCCTCTGTCACCTTTTTGTTGCTGTTCTGCCACCAGGAACTACTGCTCTCTGTTATGTACCACTCAGCCTTGGAGCTGGCTCACCAGTAACTGTGAGCTAAGTGAACTTTTCCTTCCTTCTTTTGGGTGTCGAGTATTTGTCCCAGCAATGATAGAAGAGTAACTAAGACAGGAAGCAATAACAATTATAGATATATATGCACTTGATGTAGGAGAACCCAAATATATAAAACAAATTTTAACAGACATATAAAATCAAATGAGCAAGAACACAATTTTACTTGGTCACTTTAGCACCCTACTAACCCAGAGATAGATCAGCTAAACAAAAAGTCAGCAAAGAATTAACAGAACTAAACCAAACTTGTGAAAAATTGACTTAGTAAACATTTACAGTGTTCCACTTAATAGCTTCAGAATACGCATTCTTCTTAACTGCAACACAGGACACCCTTGTAAATAGACCCATACACTAGCACATAGAGCATGCTTAAGTAAATGCAAAGGAATTAAAATTATCCCATGTATATTATCTGACTATAGTGCAATTAAACTGGAAATTATTGACAAAAGAAATAGCAAAAACTTTATAAATAAATGGAAACTAAGTAATACCCTCCTGACAGTCAGTGAGTCACTTTTGAAATGGAAGAAATTAAACAATATGTTGAATCAAACAAAAATGCAGATAACACTTTCCAGAACTGGTGAGATACAATGAAAGCTGTCTTAAGAAGGAAATTTATAGCAGTAAATTCTCACATTAGGAAAACAGAATGAGCCCAAATAAACGATCTTATGCTGCACCTCCATTTCCTACAAAAAGAGCAAATCAAGACAAAGCCCAAAGAAGGCAGGAAATTATAAAGATCAGAGCAGAAATGAATGCAATGAGATTAAGAAAACAACACAAAGACTTAATGAGTCAAAGAGTTGGTTCTTTGAAAGAATAAATAAAACGATAAACCCCTATCAATCGACAAAATGTTACTAAAAAGGAAAGAAAATGCAAATTCATGCAATAAGGAATGAAAAGAGTGAACTCACTACAGACCCAATAGAAATTCAGGTCATCAGTACAGATTTCGAAAAGCTTTACTCTCACAGGATGGCAAACACAGAAAAAATGAACAGGTTCCTACATATATGCAAACTACCAAAACTAGATCAAGACAATATAAAATTTCTTGATTGTGGATCAAACTTCCAGGAGTGTCTCTAGAAGTTGTAACAATAGTTATTGGTACTGTAGTTTCAAAGAAGTCTGGGAAATGAGATTTTCAGTTTTCTCAGCTATATTTATCTGTTTGTATTCTTCTATAAGATATCAGAGACTGTGTGGCTTCAACAATAGGAATTCATTTTTTCACTGTTCTTTTTTAAAAAATATATTTGGTACAGGGTCTCACTACACAGGTCAGATTTGTAGTGATCCTCCTGCTTTCGGCCTCCGCAGCACTGGGATTATAGGTGTGCACCACCATGCTGGGCTTGGTCACCAGTTCAGAGTGCCCTGGGCCAGGGCAGCATGGCATGCAGTGCCAGGGACCAACCCCAAATCTTGGGCTTGCCTAAGCAGGCACTTAATCCACTCAGCTATCTTGCTGGTCCTTTTTCACTGTTCTTGAGGTTTAAAAAAATCCATGATCAAAGTCCCCCCTGGCACTGGGAATCAAATTCAGGACCTTGCTCTTGCCAGGCAGGCGCTTGTGCCACTAGGCTGTATCCCCAGCACCATGATCAAAATTCTATCAATGGTAATTTCTGGTGAACTCTCTTTCCAGGTTTGCTACAAAGACGTACTAATAAGAAGAGCTATGCTGCACTGAGCTGAAATGGCCTGGCTTTGTCTGCCTAGATGAGTCATTGAGTGGGGACTGCCTGGAGGGGGCCTGGGCCCAGGAGGGACTGTTCTCTGCAAGAAAGGAAGCAGTGGACAGGCAACTGCATGCTCTCTGCTCACAGCACTGCTAGAAACTGTCAACAAATAGGTCATCAGATTTAAAAGTCTATGTACAGAAAGGTAAACAACCACCTTGGGAAAGAACTAAAAAATTAGCCCTCCCAATAAAGGATCTAATAAAAAAAAACCCAGATAACCAAAATGAAGAGACAGTTGTCAGAAGAAGAAACACAAATGGCCAATAAAAAACAAGAAAAATATTTGACATCTTTGGCTAGGAGATGAATGCAAACCGAGTCAACACTGAGATTCATCTTCCTCTGGAAAGAACTGGAACCATCAAGAAATCTAATGCTGATGAGGCTGTGGGGAGCAATTCTACATTGTTGGTGGAATGTAAACTAGTACTGCCACTAAGGCAATCAGCATGGAGTTCTTCAAAAAACGGAAGGTAGAAATTCGATTTAACCTGCCTATTTTCTTCCTAGATGTGGTACTATAAGAGCTAAAGATATCCTGTTACAGTAATGCATGCATATCCATGTTTACAGCAGCACAACTGGAAACATTATTGCTAAATCTTAGAAGTGGCCTACACGTCCATCAACACAAGAATGGAAAAATAAAATAGAGCATTTGCACAAGATGGGCTACTTCTCCACCATAAACAGAGATAAACTTGAGTTACCACTGAGAAAACAGATGCACCTTGGGACCATAACATTATGCAAAATAACACACACACACACACACACACACACACACACACGCATGCACATAAATGTCACAAAATTTCCCTTATATAAGGAACCCAAAGTATAAATAATGTAAACAGATAAATGAAAGCTAGGTAGTAAAAAAACATGGAGATAGATATTTTACAAATGGAAAGAGGACCAAGAGATGGGGGGGGATGTAATCATTATGTATTGCAAATGTGCGTTACTGTCATATACTTTTTAATTGCAGAAAAAGAAATTGGCAGCAAACCTTTCCTTAGAAGGGAGTTTACAGTTGCATCTTCCTTGTGGTCAGCCTCATCCTGCCCCTTGGTAATTCTCTGGCATTACCTTCTATTCATCTCACTTGGTCTGCTCCTCACTTTCCATGGGCATGTCAAATGCATTCCTATCTCAAGGTCTTTCCCAAAATTGTTTTACCATTTCAATTGATTCTCCCTTAGGAAATAATTGGATGGTTCACAGTGTCCCTACCTCCATATCCCCTGACCTGAGAGGACTCCTCTGACCATCTTAACTGAAATAGCACAACTTCCCTAACTCCTTATTGTGTCTTTAACCTGCTTTACTTCTGTATTTAACACTCATCACTTTCTTTTTTATTTATTTTGTTATTCACTGATACTCTCCGCAACTCTAGGTTGTGCATTGGTGTACATCCATTATACAACATAATTCAGTAGCAGATACAGAAAAGGCGCTCAACATGTATGCATTATGGCCATGAACAAAGGAGACAGGCACTGTACTGTCTTCTAAAGTGGAATTGCTGGGCCGGGAGATAGCTTAGGGGCACAAGTGCCTGACTGACAAGTGTAAGGCCCTGAGTTCGATCCTCAGTTCTGATAAAGAAAGAAAGAAGGAAAGAAAGAAAGAAAGAAAGAAAGAAAGAAAGAAAGAAAGAAAGAAAGAAAGAATTGCCATCAAAATAATAAGTGGGATGCACTCTGGTAGAAGGTGTACCTAGCATGTGGAAAGACCTAAGTCCCAGCTCCTATGCCACATTAAAAAAAAAAAAAAGGTAGGTTCTGCCCTCATGGAACTTGCTGCCTGCATAAGAAGGCCAATGAATGAATTAATGCACAAATAAATATACAGCTGCAGTCTTGAGATGGGAGACAGTGAAAGAGAGGGAGAGGGAGGGAAAAGGTGGGAGAAGAAAGAGGGAGAGAGGGAGGAAGGGGAAGAGAGAGAGAGAGAGAAAGAGAGAGAGAGAAAGAGAGATTATTTCAGTTTCTTATATTGTATCCAGACTACCAGGATTAGGGTGATGCCAATCAAATCTGTGTACTGATCCAGCAATCACACACTTAATACCAGCGCCCCTAATCTCAGCATTGCAGTTTGAATCAATTGAACACCTCCAAAAAACCCTATGATGCAGGAAGGTGTATGACTCTATTCCCCTATGAGTCCAGAGAGGACTTCTAAACACAAACCACACCAAGGGGTTATCAAGCCCTCCAGTAAGTAATATTAAGTAGATCAATGGTTTCAAGAGTGAAAGCTGAGACATGCAGCCCAAGCTGCAGATGCAACTTTTTTTTCTGGATTTCTTTCTTTCATTTCTCCTTTTCTCCATCCCAGTTGTTCTTTCCTTTTTAGCAGATTCTTTCCCGTTCACAATATCTATTGTGCCTTTTGGATTTTATTTACTCTTTCAGTTTCTTACATAGGTTTTTATGTATTTAGTATGGGGTTTACAGGGTCTCACTACACAGATTGGACTGTAGGGATCCTCCTGTTTTCAGCCTTCCAAGGGCTGGGATTACAGGCACATACCACCACTCTCAGTCTTCAGTTTCTTAAACTAGGGAGACAATATGATGTCCATCCACACTTGTGGATCTGATTTATTTCACTTGCGAGCATGGTCTCCATTTACCTGTAAAATCCTCAAGTTTATCTTGAGGCCAGTCATTCACAAGGATGTCCACAGGGGAGGGGAACCCTATGGGTGCAGTGAGTGTGCCAAGGCCTATAATTGGACAATGTAGCTCATCTTACACCTAATCAGTCACATAAGAGTGAAGCCCAGTGAATGTAGCAAATAGGGGAAGAAAGCCTTCTGTTTTAAGTCCCCATTTATTTTATATCACAAAAGTCACACAGGGGCAAAACCACGTAAGTCCACTGAGTGTGGCAAAGCTTTCAGGAGCAAGTCCTACCTCCTCGTTTGAGTCAAAATGCACACTAGAGAGCTCTGTCAATTCGGTGGGAAAGCCTTTAATATGAAGACAAGTTCATTGTGTATCAAGGAGGTCACATAGAAAATGACCTCAGTCAGTACAGCAAGTGTGGGAAAGTCTTCAAGAGGCAGGAGCAGCTCACTGCTCATCTGTGACCCCATATATGGAGAGAAGTTCTAGAACTGCAGTGAGTGTGAGAAGGCTTTCAGCAGCAAGTCATTTCTCATTATGCACAGGAGGATGCCAACAGGGGACTGATACACTGCGAGTGCTGCTTGAGTGAGCGAGCAATGAGTCAGTAGTGTGAAAAAGCCCACTCCAGAAAGGCACCCTTTCTGATTGATTAGAAACTCATTCAGGAGAGAAACCTTTTAAGTTGAGTGAGGGTGGGAAAACCTTACTCAGAGGTCTTATCAGTGAATACCAGGGAAGAAGCCATGGAAGCGGTTTGAGTGTGTGAAGTCCTCCTGCTGGAACTCAGGACTTCACTGAAATGCACAGTGGGAGAGGTAAGTGAAAAAGTGTTAGAGGCTTTCTCACAAAAGTTAATTACCAAAGGCCCTGGAGGCTAGGTGTCTTAGTTACTCTTCTCTCGTTGCTGGGACAAATACCCGACACCCAAAATGAAGGAAGGAAAGGTTTATTTAGCTCACAGTTACTGGAGGTTTCAGTCCATACCTGGCTGGCTCCAAGGCAGAGAGTCACATGGCAGAGAGCTGCAGTTCATGGCAGCAGAACAGCAACAATATGATGACAGAGGCAATGAAGCAATCAGGGGAGCAAAGAGCAACAGCATGAGTCTGTCTCTCTGTCTCTCTTATTTTATCACATTCAGGCTCTCTGCCTCAGCCTATCCATCTTAGGTCACACCCATAATCCCAGAAGTACTCAGCCCCATGATCCCATCAGTAGTAAAATGCATAATCAAGTCTCAAACGCTAGAAGTCCCTGCTCCATGAGTGCATTAGGCTTTCGGGGGACAACTAGACATAAACCATAACACTAGGACACACAGAGTTACAGGGAACAGGTCCTAAAAATTGATCAACACCAAGTAAGTCAGTGGGAGAGAGAAGTCATTGCAAATGGGGCTATTCAGCAGCCAGCTACGCAAATCTTTGTAGAGAGGACAATGAAGGAATCGAGGAGTAGGTAAGGCACCAATGTAGTTTGCCACGGAGGACTTGGAGCATTCCTACTGAGGACACTTGCAAGTGACATTTATAATACCTCAGGGAAACATTGTCCTTTGTGTGTGTCATGGAAAGCTACTTTCCAGATTTGCTTTTATTCAATAGTGTGAAGAAAGTCTCACAGAAGCATAGCTGACTTTTCTGTGGTGGCTCATAAAGCTTTTTTAAAAAATATGTAAATAAAGTAATAGACCCACAAGAAACTTATTATGACAGTTACGAATTATTTCATCTGACTTTCCCTAGTTCATCTTTAGTAAAATTTTTAAAAATTGTATTTTTAATATACAGTAACTCATTACATAAATATTTGACAATTTCCGGAACATTGCCCAGTATTTTCCAAATTAAATGCTAGATATAAAAATGCTAAGTTGATATTTATTTATTTATTTGGTACAACTCGGACTTTTAGTGATATTCCTGTCTCACCCTTCCCAGCACTGTAATAACAGGCATTCACCACCATGCCTACTTTTGGTGGCCAAATTAAGCCTCCGAACTATCTCCGGGCCCATGAGTTGATTTTGATTTTAATTATTATGATGATAAATCTGATGCTGCGCTGATGGCAAAGAAAAATATAGGCTTAAATCATGTCCCTGTTTTAAGGAGCCTAACAAATGAAACAATGAGGACCTAGCTTTGTGAGAATCACAATACAAAAAACCCCCCCACCAGTCTGGGCCAGCACTCCAGGGGTTAAAATTAACAAGAGTTGGCCGCCACTCTTTCCTAGAGAGGCCACAGCAAAGCCGGCGCCAGAAGGTGACGTAACTTCCGGTCTCTATCCTGGGTTTGAGAGTCCAGTCCTATGGCTTGGAGAGGTCTGCGATAACAGGGTCTCTGCCCCTGGGGACCATCTGGACTGCTCAGGGTGCCGAGCTCCCGGTGTGTGGCGACTCAGAACAGTCGGTTCCTCCGGAGGGAGCCGCGAGCCGCTGGTAGCAGGTGAAACCCGCACAGCCCAGGTAGAGGGCCGCGCCCCGGAAGAGGCTTCCTGGAGGGGCGGAGGCCCGAGCGGTGCCCGCCACTCGGGGCGGGCTGGGCGCCCCCGCGTTGCACCAGACGCGGAGCTTCGGGCAGTGCGATTGCTCGGAGGGCTTTGCCATTGGGAGCGCGGCCCCATCCTGATGACCTCGTGGCCCAGTAGCAGTGAAGACTGCCCTGTCTGTAGAGAGCCACCGGAAGGACGGACTTAAGTGCCATTTGGGACTGAATTTGCTCCCGTTGTGTGAGTCGTGCTGAGGGCTCCTTAACGGTTTAGTTGTAATGAGTAGTAGCTCAGTGGAAGTGACGTAACGGACGGAGCCTATTCCATAGGCTTATTTGTAAACATACTTTGGTGGAAAGATGTTACTCAGCAAAACACGACTTTCCTTTTTCTGGGGGTGTGTTCATTTGTACTGTTTTCGCTTTTAGAACAAACTCCTAGCTGCTCAGTGTGCTTACCGAGTATCAACCCACTCTGAAAAAAGAGTTTTAGAGGTTCAATTTGGCAATAGTGCAGTCAATAAAGGTGCTCTTTGAAGACCGTTTGCACAGAGAGATACCCAGCGCAGCTTCCTGCTGTAATAGGTCATGTAAAAGTTGACGTCAAGCTTGGACTTCAGTCCTGCTTCCCATTTTGTGGTTATGTAAACTGAGGAGTTTCTCAGTGCCCTTTTAACTTACTTAGAAAGCTGTCTCATTTTTTACAGATAAAACAATTAAAATTGTTCGTATACGTTAGGCTCTTTGTGAGAACTACATGAGAAATATGTAGACGTTTGCTAAAGTAGGTGAGAAATACATAGAAGTTTGCTAAAAAAAATAGGTCAGGAGTTGGCTCTACAAGATAAATGTGAGCTGAAACGTATGTTGTGGTCCTGATAGAAAACAAAAGCAAGCAAGCAAGAAGTCCCTTGTGTGGCTTTTTTTTTTTTTTTTTTTTTGGAGCGGGGAAGTGATTTGCCATATTTATTTTTAAACTAAGAGTGTAATACAAGTACTTTTCTGGAAATTCAGTTTTAAAGAGTAAAAACAAAAACAATGGCAAAAACAAAAAAGCAATAACAATACATATGGTACAGATTTCCAAAACAAGAATGGCAAATTAGCAATGGTTGTTATATTACACATTTTTATCATCAAATCTGTTGCTCAGATTGACAGATATAGGTATGCAATATTGGACCAATAATCAAACATTAACGCTTGCTTTCAAGAAACCTTAATTTTTTCTTGTCCTTTTTACTTTTTAAAATTTATTTTAAAGTAATTGATAAGACATTAGAAATGGTACATGTTTAGAAGAACAAGATGAGGTATTCAATGATGGTTTTTGTATTGTGTATTGCTGTCTTTGATGTAGTTGCTCAGATTACAGATATTAGCTTATAGAGTTAGTCAAAATGAGAATTTCAGACATTAACTATTTTCCAAGAACTGATGGAATTAGTAGTATAATCATTTCAGATATCTTGTATATATACATAGATTACTGACAGTATTGACCATCCTGTTCTATCTTAATTTCTTTTTACTGGTTTTGTACATCTTTATCTTTCCTTTTAAATGGACTTCAAAGATTTCTTCACTTCTTTAGCTACTTTTGCTTGCAAATTGATTTCTTAAAAGTGTAGTTAAGCTACATGTGGGCATTATGTTTGAAGCTTGGCCTTTCATGTGAAGAGAGTACTATTTACTATTGTAAATAGTAATTTTAGTTGTATAACTTAAAACTTGTGTTTTCTTAGTGTAGACATTATTTGGATATCGTATAAGGTTCTTAGACAGGAGCTATGTTTCATGTATTTAATACATTTCATAGGATAGTCCATATCTACAATTGTTAAGTTACAGTGGTTGAGGAGGAGAAGATATACACTTAACACATGCCTCCAGACATGACACGTGCTTTCCTTCTACAGGATTTAGGATCCTAAACCTGGCTGTGATCATTGTGATGGAGCAAGGAAAAGAATTGTTGGTCTCAGATTCTAAAGGCATCATGAAGAGGGAGAGTTTGAAAAGCCTCTTTACAGGTGAGGGCTCAGGCAGATGATTTGAATCCTTAGGAAATTTTTTGTAAGATGTGCTAGAAAGTGTGGAGAACAGAATGGGCTATTAGAATGACATAAACATTAATGTCATTCTGTGCTGACACAAGCTGCTGAATTTTCATATCTAAGATAAAAAAGAATGATGTCATCGCAGATATTTTAGGATTAATGAGATATCACATGCAGAGCTACGGTTCTTAACAGATAGTGATTACTGTTGTCATCCCTGTGTTTTCCTATATTTTCACTAAGGTGTTTTTAGTTTTTCACTTAAGATGAAATCCTGTTTTATCCCTAATTAGATCACTATTTGCTTGTGTGTCTTACTAGATAAAGTTTAGTGTGTTTGTTTTTAGATTGATGTTAGCCTTGGCAGTTGCTAACAGTGGCCCATCAGTTAATAAGGCCAATAAATTTCATCTGCTTTAGGTGAATACATACAATGAAAGAAGTAAAACTAGTTTTAAACACACATAGAATAATTCAGATTTTACATTGTTACTTCCTCTCATTGCAATTCAGAATATTGTTTTCTGGCAGAGATTAGGGGATATGTTTAGAGTATTTGTTTATTCTTGCAGGAGATGAAAGTAAGAATATTTTTGAAAGTGTTCAACACTATAATCCTAAAACAGATAAACTTAAAGAGAGAGCTTCAAAATGGTCTCAAAGATGTAGCCCACAAAATTCTAAGCATGAGAATACAGAAGAAATACTGTTGACATTGTCCCAAGAAGATGAGATTTTGGCTCAGAATTCCTCTGCGAATGGTGGACAGTCCAAGATTTGGGGAAATTCTACAGGTACAGAGGAAAAGCAGCCCAACTATGGGGTAGGGTACTCAGGAGAATATACCAATGTCTCTCTCCAGCAAGGTGACAAACCTTACAGATGTTCCCAGTGTTGGAAAAGCTTCAGAAACAGTTCTCATTTGCGTATGCATGAGAGGACCCATTCAGGAGTAAAGCCTTATAAGTGCTCTGAGTGTGGGAAATGTTTTTGTAACAGTTCACATCTGATTCAGCATCTGAGAACACACACAGGGGAAAAACCTTACCAATGTGGAAAATGTAAGAAAAGCTTCAGTAATACCTCCCATCTTATTATCCATGAAAGAACTCACACAGGAGAGAAACCCTATAAATGTCCTGAGTGTGGGAAGACTTTCAGTAGCAGTTCTCACCTTATTCAGCATCACAGGTCACATACAGGGGAAAAACCATATGAGTGTCCTGTCTGTGGAAAAGGTTTTAGCTATAGCTATGTTCTAGTAGAACATCAGAGAACTCACACTGGAGAAAAGCCCTATGAATGTCCTGATTGTGGGAGCAGTTTTAGTCAGAGTTCCAGCCTAATTCGCCACCAGCGGACACATACAGGTGAGAAGCCCTACAAATGTCTGGAATGCGGAAGAAGCTTTGGTTATAATTCAACTCTAATAAAACATAGGAGAATCCATACAGGAGAAAAATCCTATCATTGCCCAGACTGTGGGAAGACTTTTAGTCGAAGTTCAAATCTTATAACACACCAGGAAACACACATAGGAGAAAAATCCTGTGGAGGTTCTGAAAATGGAGAAAGTTTGCATCAGAACTGCAGTGTGATAGAAGAATGCAGAGGACAGAAGCCATATAAATGCTGTGAGTGTGGGAAGAGTTTTGGCCTTAGCACTCATCTCATTAGACATCAGAGGACACATACAGGAGAAAAGCCTTACAGATGTTCTCTTTGTTGGAAAACTTTTAGTCAGAGTTCTGCCCTGGTGATTCATCGGAGGACCCATACAGGAGAGAAACCTTATAAATGTCCTGATTGTGGTGAGTGCTTTAGTCAAAGCTTTAACCTTAACAGGCACCGGAGGATCCACAAAGGAGAAAAACCTTACAAATGTGCTGACTGTGAGAAATGCTACACCAGAAGTGCCTACCTCACTCAGCATCGGAAAATTCACGTAGAAAAGTCTTTTGAGTCTCCTGAAGTGGTAGATTTTCCTCATGAACTGACTTGGAAAAAGTGTACAGGGGAAATGGCCCACATTCCTTAATTCTCAGTCTCAAAGCCACTTTCCTGAGTTCCAGAGCCTGCTGTCTCTTGTTTTTTTTCTCTTTTCCTTCAGTTAACCATTACAGTTAAGGTTCATTAAACATGTATAACCATTGCTGCCTAAAGTTGTATTTGATGTGTTTGCCAAAAAAGGTAAATCTCTCAGGTCACTAGGTTATCAGACCTGTCTAATGAGACGAAGTGCCAGTGATAGAGATTAAGGAAAATTTTTGTGTGAAACTTAAGAATAGCTCCAAATGAAAAGATAAAGAGTAACTCTGGGAGCAAACAAAAGGCCATGTTAGAACTTGAAGCTAGGAGTGCCAGTAGATTACTTTTAGTTCTTACCTCATTGAGTCAAAATCAATACTGGCTTCAAGTCTTTGCCCCGTAAAATCTCTTTTCAAACAATGCGATTTTTTGTTGAACCTTAAGAAAGGAGAATTCTTTTTTTTAAAGCATTTTTATGTACTGAAAATTAATTTTTATAGCATCTAGAACTATACTGTCCTTTAGCCATATTTGGCTATTTAAACAATAGTTATTTAATATAATTTAAAATACAGTTTCTTAGTTGCACTGGCCACTTACTAAGTACTCAGCAGCCATGTGTGATTACTGGTTACTCTACTGGATATAGTTCTTTCAAGAGCATAATACTTAAGAGACTATAATGGGAATGTCCTTTGTTGGTTTTGTTCTCCAAAAGAAATTATAGTTGAATAGAAATGAGACTGAGTTTTTAAAGTACTAGGACAAGATTGGGTGTTTTAGTGATTAGTGGTGTATGTTGAACCAGTAGTGTTATCTAGTGATGATCTCACTGTCTCGAGCAAAGCCAGAATAGTAGGTAGGGTACTATATTTGACTCTTCGGTTTTTTGACATAATTTTTCCCTCACTTTTGTCTTTCTATGAGGCCTAGTCATATCAGCAACTGGGTTATTTTTCTAATAATTAACTCACTCATTCTGAGCCAGTGTCCAAGGACAGTTAGCCTCTCAACACCAAGATTCAATTAGCTCTAGGGTTGGCATTTTTCTCTACTTTTGATATATTTTGTCTGTGGATCTGCTGAAGCCTCATCATCTGTTCTATGGGAATGTTGCTCTGGAAAGTGTTAAAATATTCCTCCTTCCCATTTTTACCTACTGGTGCAAAAGATATATGTAGGAAGGTCAGGACTCTGAGTTGTCCAGGATTTCATCTCATTGCTGGACTCAAAATTATGTGTATTTCTACGTTTGTATGTTACAAAGAATATGTAGAGAATATTAGGAATTTGGGGCCAGACAGGCACTATTGTGGCTGCTGCAAAGGAATATAGTTGATGGATAATTGATTTGCATGAGGATTATTTATTTCATGATTGTGGTACACTTGATACTGATGAGGAAATTGTATCTTTTTGTATTGTTATATGATTTTAAAATAAAGCAAGACCAGCAAAGTTATTTAAGAAGCAGTTGAGTGATTTTCTTCTTTCACAAAAAGGGAATACATTTTTGGGCATCATTGGCTTTTATGCAGCTGTCACATATGTGTTTTTCTACCTTTCTCTGTTATGTAATATTTTCTAAGTTCTAAATTGTAATATCTCTGGACAGGTTTTTACAGTATTTTTTTTTTTTATTACAGACAACTAAGTGTTCAGTTAATGTCTTATAATTATTGGTTTTCTATTTAGGCTGAGATTCAATTGTAAGGCAGCAGCAATAGATAGTGGTAAATCATCATTGAAAGAATGATGGCACATATCCACTGAGTCTCAACTCCTTTATCTGCAAAGGGAAGATAGTGCCTATTTTCCAAGCATACTGTAAGGACTAAATAAATGTTTGCAAAACTTCTAGCACACTATTTAAAATATAGGAGGTTCTCAGTGGTAATAGCAGTAAGTGAAACAAATCTTAAAATATTGTCCACATGTTTTAAGCATAAAACAGCAATACAGCTGTCTTGGATATTTTTTTAAAGCATAAAAAATTGCAGTACAACTTTGTCTTAGTTTTCTTGTTGCTAAATACCCAACACCCACAAGTTAAGGGAGGAAAGGTTTATGTAGCTCACAGTGTATAGGGGTTTCAGTCTATAGTCAGCTGTCTCCACAGCGTGGTGATACATGGCAGAGGGGTAACAGTTCATGGGGGGTAGAAAACAGCAAAAGCAACAAGTGAGCCTGTGACCAGCTTTTCTGTGCCTTGTATTGCCTAGTCTGTCATAATGGCAATGCCAATTCAATCAATGGAGTAATCCAGTAATCACCCAGAACGTGTTACATTGAGCTAAGAATCAGTCACACACTCTAGACTCGGCCACCTCCAGAAAAGCTATAACCACATGACCTTTGTGGGGACATCTAGACACAAACCATAATAAGCTCCAAACTCATCCTTCTTGGAGGTTGTGATCAGCCTCAGGAGTAGACTTATTTTGTGTTTTAAGGTTGTAGATGATTAAAAACACTGTGTAGAAGCTGTATTAAAGGCAGGAGAAGTTATTGGATCTTTTGTCGTTCCTTTGTGAAACAAAGGATTTAGTTTAAGACAAAAACTGCAAATATAAATTTAAATTTTTTTGCAGAAGAGGTTAATAACAGGTATAATATATGTCCTATCATTTTTCTTCACTATATTTTATAATTGCTGACAATTACATGTAATACATCATAAACCTTGACACCTACAGGAAAATAGATGGCACATTTTAAAAACTCTTACTTATTTGATACAAGTCTCACTATGCAGCTCAGACTTGTGATCCTCCTTTCTCAGCCTCCCCAGTGCTCTCATTAAAGGCATGCACCACCATGCCCAGATTTGGTGGCCAGCATGGTATACAGTACTAGAGATTGAACACCTGTCCTTGCACTTGCCGGGCAGGCACTTAGACCACCAAGCTATCTCTCTGACCCTCACATTTTTATGATGAAGATAGGCTGTACTAGCACAGCAATTTGGCTGGAATCCTTATCTTTGAATGAAAAATGAAAAAGCGATTTCTCCCTGATGATAAGGAGTATAACGGTCGAATTTAATCCTATGAGTGCTCTTGCCTCAGTTTCATCAGTCAGCAAATCTATTCGTTGTTTAGCTTGTGAGAAGTACATATGCTGTGTTCTCTGGTTTTCTTGCTGACACAAAGGATCTGGTAGAACATGAATATAGAAGGAAGTCCCTTATTTGTGAAAGATTTGTTTTTTGTTACTTTTTAATTAAAGGAATGGCTTATATAAGTTTTTTGTTTGTTTGTTTGTTTTGTTGTTGTTAGGCATCTAAAAAATGGAAGTTTGGGGATAGACACTATAATCTGTCCTTGAGAATTTTGAAAGCATTTTAGCATTTTGTTGTCCAAAGTAATGGCTTAAGAGCTATTCCAATTAGAGCTTCTTTCACATAGGGCCTTTACCATGGGGATACCAAAATTAGAACCCTTATTCTTGGAAAAACTTGGCTTTCTTAGGGATTTTTGAAATTGCTTGCAGGTCTCAGGGACCTGAAGACTAACAGTGTTCCCCCACTTGTCAGTCTGCACACTTACACTGTTATAATTGGATTTCCAAGTAAGCAACCTTTTTCTTGCAAATGTGTGCTCTACTGAAAGAAACCATCTAACTACACTTGGCAAAGTGGTTAAGAGTTTACGTGATGTTTTCCAGGCAAAGTTCATGAATCAGACTACAATTACCTAGTTACCTACACACTGTACCATGGTTCCCTGGCTCAATTGCAACATCTTAAGGTCTTTAGCCAGTATTTCTCCAAATCTCATGGGCACTGCCCAGCAGAATTGGAGAGTAATCTGATAATACTTGTGTCATACAAAGACACAAAGTGACTATGAATGGAATGTGAAAGACATCTTTTATGTCAAGTATGGTAGAGCATTTGCATCTTGCAGGCAATGCATTTCAAGGGGGATAAAAAATTAGGCCAAGTTGAGTGAATATTCTAGATAGTCTCATTAATGGCTTGTAGATCTGGGAAGATACAAGAGGGTAGGTAAGTGCAGTGATTGGGTCCTCTTCCAGATGTAGAGAATAGGCCCTTCCCTTGAAAGTGTAGACGATTCCTCTCTTGTGGGTGGACGGTGATAACCCTTTATATTTAAGCTGATTTGTTCATCTCAGGCAGGCTCTCACTTTCTGAAATCATGGTAAGGGTAACTGGCATTACTTTCATATTCCGTGTTTGGGTTTATGCCATGCAACATTAATTTGCCTTTTCATTTTTTTTTTAACCAACGTGTTTAGAAGAGGTCATAACACAGTGAGAGGGATAAATATAAGGATGTTATTTTTGTAGGAAGATGTGTAGCTTTTCAGGTTAACTTCTTTCTCCTTGCCAGAACTGGAACTATTCTGTGCTGAACCCTTCATCCTTAAATTTATTTAATAATCTGAGGACATAGAGATTAAACTATAGATTAAAGTTTACTCTATAAAATACAAGCTGTGTGAAGTATGACACCATGCTTTACAGAAGGTGGTATCAATAGATATTTACTGAGTATCATAAGCTTATGTTTATGCCAATGTCCCAAGAGTATAATTTGTAGGAAGCATATTGCCACTAGGTTATGAAATTCTTGAATGCAAGAAAGGGTTCTATTTTTTTAGTTTTTTTTTTTTATTGACATGTTTGCATTGTGTAATCTTACATGTTTGCGGAGTTGGTATGTGTACACAACACATCTCAATTCTGTTTTTTGTCTCCTCTCTACCACATCCGTCCTTCTCCTGATTTGCTTCCAATTTGAAAAAGGTCTCCATACTTGGGTTATCTCTTGTTAATTTTTCTCTTTATGTTTTGGGTTTCTTGTATAAGAGAGACTATTTGGCTTGTGTGTCTGATTTATTTCACGGAACATTATGGTCTCAGTGCATCCACTTTCCTACACATTACAATTATCACTTTTTACCGAAGAGTTGTACTCCATCGTGTATAAATACACGTTCTTCATCCACTCACCTGTTGGTGGACATGTAAGCTCTTTCCAAGATTTAGCTATTATAAATAGTGCTGCTATAAACATGGGTATCATGGGTCACAGTAATACAATATTTAAGCTCTTTTGGGAAGTTACCTAGAAGGGGAATAACTAGGTCAAATAGGGTTCTAATTTCAGATTTTTGAAGAATCTCCATATTGATTTCCGTAGTGGTTGTTCTAGTTTATGTTCCCATCAGTAATGCAAAAGGGTTCCTTTTTTCACTCAGCTCTATCAGCTGTTATTATTAGATTTCTTAAAAGATTACCATTCTTTCTGAAGAAAAATGAAATCTCAGTGTTGTTTTAATTTGCAGTTCTCTAAGGGCCAGCAATGTTGAGCATTTTTTCATGTATTATTGACCGATTATGCTTCTGAGAAGTGTCTATTTTTGTTGCCCAGTTTTTACTTGGTTCGTTTGTTTATTTATATATTGGTGGTACCAGGGATTGAACGCAGGACCTTGTACTTGCGAGGCAAGCACTTTTTCCACTGAGCTATCTCCCCAGCCCGGGTCTTTTATTTTTGAGAAGTTTAAATATTAAGTTCTTCATGTTCTAGACCTTAGTCCTCTGTCCAAGGAATAGCTTGCAAAATTTCTTTCTGATTCTGTGGATTGTCTGTTCACTGTTTTCGGTGTTTCCTTTGCTATGCAGAAACTCTTTAATTTGATATAATCCCATTTGATGGTTCTTGCTGCTGTTTTTTTCCCCCTATTTTTTTTTCTTTGATACAAGGTCGCATTATGTAGTTCAGGCTGGCCTTGAACTTGCAGCAGTTCTGCCACAGCTTTCCAAGGTCTGAGATTACAGGCATACACCACCATGCCCAGCTCTTGTCACTTATTTCTTGTGCCAGGTTCTGTTCAGAAAGTCCTTGCATATGTTTATGTCTTTAAAACTTTTAACTATTTTAACATACAGATATGTGACCCATTTTGATTGTAGTTTAGTACATGATGAGATATACAGATCTAGACTCAGTTTTTTGCATGTGGATGGCCAATTTTCCTAGCACCGTAATTGAGAGTTTAATCTTTCTCCATTATTAAATAACAACGTGCCTAAGCCTTTATTTTATTGATTGATCGGCATGTCTGTTTTTGTGCTAGTACTAAGATGCTTCCTGCTTTGGGCTTGTTGCCCCGATTTGCTTTTCCTTTTCTGCATCTCTTCTGGTTTCATATGAATTTTAGGATTGTTTTTCTAGAACTATGAAGAATGCTTTTGATGCTTTGATTGGCATTACATTAAACCTATAGGAATGGGCAGTGTGGCCAGTTGTACTATATTGGTTCTGCCTATCTGAGAACGGGATATCCTCCCATTTCCTGATGTCCTCTTTGAGTTCCTTTTCCAGAGTACTGTAGTTTTTGTTGTAGAGTTTTTCACTTCCTTGATTAGGCTAATCCTTGTTTTTAATTTTTCTGGATGCATTGAGAATATTGTTCCCTGTCTTTTTTTCTTGGTGAGCAAATTATAGGTGTAGAGAAACACTATAGATCTTTTTTGGTGTTAATTTTATATCCTGGTACATTGCTGAACTTGGTTCTTAATTCTGAAAGTCTTTTGGTGGAATTTTTGACATCTATGTAAAGAATCGTCATTTGCAAATAATGATAGACTTGTTCTAACGCATATTACTTTTCTTTTTCTTGCCTAGTTGCTCTGACTAATGTTTATAGGGCTGTGTTGAGGAGGAGTGCTGACAGTGGGCGCTGTTTTCTTATTCTTGAGGGAAAGCTTTCAGACTTTCCCCACTTAATGCTATGTTGGCTGTACGTTGTTCATAAATGGCTTTTATTAGATTGAGATACGATCTTTTTTTTGCCAACTTCTTCTAGGCTTGTATTACTGATATTATGTCTTGTCAAAGGCCTATCCTGCATCTGTTGAGATGATCATGTGATTTGTGCCCTTGCTTTTACTTATGTGATATAGTACATTTATTGATTAGCAGATGTTGAACTATCCTTTCATGCTAGGAATGAGTCCTGTGTGGTCATAGTGTATTATCTTTTGTTTAGTTGTTGTAATCTATTTACCAGTGTCTTATTGAAATATTTTGTGCCTGCGTTCATTAAAGAAATTGGCCTGTGGTTCTCTTTGTTGGATTCCTCATTTTGGAATCATGACAGTGCCAG